>JANEYF010005186.1:0-248492 GCA_029963845.1 Rhamnusium bicolor | reverse complement strand
TTTATGATTCATATCACATTCACCCGAAATTAGTATCAAATTTACATGTATATGTCGTTTTTCACAGAGTAACGCAAAGGTCCGACAACTTCATACTTTATTCTATTATTCTCAAATTTCTGTTCTAACCCGTATACATTACTGGAAATATTATTCATTTCCTCGAATTTCGAAATATCCCGCAATTTTACTGGAAAATTCATACCTGTAACATTTAAACTCTTGAATAATATGGATATGATGATAAATCAGAAGTATGGCCACTTGCAGGATATAATGCCGAAGTCACAGCCCAGGCAAAACAATGCTGATCTTGATTATGTACATTTACCATTTATTTTCAATAAATTTTGGTAATTAATATATGATGAACCACGAAGAGGGCTATACTTGTTCACGTTAATGTCGACAAATGCGATTTACTCGAGGGTCCATCCTAAAAGAATAAATAATTATTAATCTATTCTGTTCGTGCTTAAATAAATATTAACATACCTGAATCACGTTCTTGGAATTCCGTAGTTTGTACCACCATTGCATCCACAAAGAAATAGCAAAATATAAAAAAACAGTTATCAAATAACTTACATGGAAATATTGATGTAGAACAATTCATTGAAATCGAAATATATTAGCACCTAGTCTGATTCAATATGCAAGTGACCTATTATTATATTTTAAGTAATACTCCAAGCATTCTTTCAATATTTCATTTATTATCTAGTTTATACTTTATACGTTATACTAACTAAACTAATAGGTAATTAAAATATTAACACACTCTTATTTTACGTCATTACACACAATAAGAAATTAATAATTAAATTTTATTAAAGCAGTACTTTTTCCACCAGGATATGCTGAAGAACGTTGACCTAAATATGATAATGTGAATTTACCAATTCGGAGGAATCTATTTTGTTAATAGTGTCCACATTTATAATTTCAGCAATCCGTTTTGGTAAAAATGATTTAAAAACTTGTAATTGTGCTTTCTCAAACAAGGTTACTAAGATTGAATTTCCAAATCGTGTATTAAGCAAGGACATATTTTTATGGTATAAAGCTTTATTCACAATTAATGAAGAAATAGGTTTTTTGTTCCAAAACCTGTGTATCTTGATTTATAAACTCATTAAGTGCTTGTAAATCGGCTTCAGAGATTGCCATACTTAAATGAATGTTTACTATGAAAGAATTGCAAAAAAGTAATATTAGTTATTGCTCACTTGAAGTAATTGAGATCAGTGCACTGTGCTATATGCTATTTCTGCTGACTTTTTAACTGTAGACGATTCACAATAGGTATGATATTCTTCTGCTATAGCATCCATTTTATAGTACTCTCACAACCCCCACCACCTTAAGATTGTTGGTTAATTATACCTCACCACTCGAATTACTTATCATGATTCTACATACCTACCCACTCTAAGTACACATTACTACAATTACCCTCAACCACTCTAAGTACTCGTTACTCTAATTACCCGCCACACTCAGTATGCATTACTCTAATTACCCACCCCACTGTAATTACTCATTACTCTAATTACGCACCACACTAAGTACTTATTGCTACAAATTACGCTTCACCACTTTAAGTACTTATTACTCGAATTACCCATCACGGTATGTACTCATTGCTACAATTACGATTCACCACTTTAAGTACTTATTACTACAATTACCCAGCACTCTAAAACACAAATGTAAATAAATATGATTTAAATTCTTAAGTAAGCCATATTTTATGTTCACAGAATCATTGATAAGTGCCTTAATATATACATTCACACTACAATTACAAGGTACATAATATATTATTTGTTATTTAAAGAAGAAAAATATATAGATATACTTTAATTTCAATAAGATAAATTCATAATTAAACATGGTTAAATCATTTTCGATATCATCGGCAAATTATCCCAACACGTAAAACTTGCACCACAAGAAAAGCACATATACATTCTACATCCTTTCTGTAGCAGACTAACAACGTAAATGAATGTGTATTGTGTGTTAACTAACTCCTCGCCCTCGTTTGTAACGACGAGACGGGTTAAGGCAACCCCACCCATTTCTACTTATTGTTGCACTCACATCTTACGTTTACACATTTAAGCACAATCCACCACTCGAGAATGAGGTGCACTTATTTAGAGAGATACAATGCGTCGCAATCTCGTGCATCGCTTTTAATTGTTGAATAATAATACCAGTGCCGTATTAATTCATTATTTTTAAATAAAACAAATGTTCATTGTTTTCATTTATTAATACTGAATAGACGCAATTAAAATAATACTCGTAATATTCTTTAGTATTCATCTATGCATTAATGACGTACTGTATCTTCTCTAAGTAATTTGTTCTACCTATCATGATTCTACATACTCACCACGCTAAGTACTTATTGCTACGCAATTATGCTTCACTTCCACTTTAAGTACTTATTATTACAATTACCCACCACCACTCTAAATACTCATTACTCTAATTACTCTCACCCCACTGTAATTATACATTACTCTAATTACGCATCACTCTAAGTACTTATTGCTACAATTATGCTTCACCACTTTAAGTACTCTATTATTTAATTAGTATTTAGAGTGGTGGTAAGTAATTGTAATAATAAGTACTTAAAGTGGTGAAGCATAATTGTATAAATAAGTACTTAAAGGTGAGTATGTAGAATCACATAGGTAGAACAGAATTACTTAGAAGATATAAGTACGTCATTAATGCGCATAGATGAATACTAAGAATATTACGAGTATTTAATTGTGTCTATTCAGTATTAATAAATGAAAACAATGAACATTTGCTTTATTTAAAAATAATGAATTAATATTTATACTGGTATTGTGTCAACAATTAAAGCGATGCACGAGATTGCGACGCATTGTATCTTCTCTTAAATAAGCGTAATTTTCATGAGTGGCGGATTGTGCTTAAATGCGTAAATGACAGACTAAAATAATAAGAAATGTGGTGTGGGTTGTCTAACTTGTCTCGTCGTTACGAGGAGTTACACAATACAATATCATCTACGTTGTTAGTCTGCTACAGAAAGGACGTAGAATGTATATGTGCTTCTTGCGGTGCAATTTTTCGCGTTGGGATAATTTGCTGATTTATTAATGAAAAATGATTTAACCATGTTTAATTATGAATTTATCTTATTGAAATTAAAGTATATCTATATATTTTCTCTTTAAATAATTATAAGCTTTATTCACAATTAATGAAGAAATAGGTTTTTGTTCCAAAACCTGTGTATCTTGATTTATAAACTCATTAAGTGCTTGTAAATCGGCTTCGGAGATTGCCATACTTAAATGAATGTTTACTATGAAAGAATTGCAAAAAGTAATATTAGTTATTGCTCACTTGAAGTAATTGAGATCAGTGCACTGTGCTATATGCTATTTCTGCTGACTTTTTAACTGTAGACGATTCACAATAGGTATGATATTCTTCTGCTATAGCATCCATTTTATAGTACTAACACAACCCCACCACCTTAAGATTGTTGGTTAATTATACCTCACCACTCGAATTACTTATCATGATTCTACGTACTCACCACTCTAAGTACACATTACTACAATTACCCTCAACCACTCTAAGTACTCGTTACTCTAATTACCCGCCACACTCAGTATGCATTACTCTAATTACCCACCCCACTGTAATTACTCATTACTCTAATTACGCACCACACTAAGTACTTATTGCTACAATTACGCTTCACCACTTTAAGTACTTATTACTCGAATTACCCATCACGGTATGTACTCATTGCTACAATTACGATTCACCACTTTAAGTACTTATTACTACAATTACCCAGCACTCTAAAAACACAAATGTAAATAAATATGATTTAAATTCTTAAGTAAGCCATATTTTATGTTCACAGAATCATTGATAAGTGCCTTAATATATACATTCACATACAATTACAAGGTACATAATATATTATTTGTTATTTAAAGAAGAAAAATATATAGATATACTTTAATTTCAATAAGATAAATTCATAATTAAACATGGTTAAATCATTTTCGATATCATCGGCAAATTATCCCAACGCGTAAAACTTGCACCACAAGAAAAGCACATATACATTCTACGTCCTTTCTGTAGCAGACTAACAACGTAAATGAATGTGTATTGTGTGTTAACTAACTCCTCGCCCTCGTTTGTAACGACGAGACGGGTTAAGGCAACCCCACCACATTTCTACTTATTGTTGCAGTCACATCTTACGTTTACACATTTAAGCACAATCCACCACTCGAGAATGAGGGTGCACTTATTTAGAGAAGATACAATGCGTCGCAGTCTCGTGCATCGCTTTTAATTGTTGACACAATACCAGTGCCGTATTAATTCATTATTTTTAAATAAAACAAATGTTCATTGTTTTCATTTATTAATACTGAATAGACGCAATTAAAATAATACTCGTAATATTCTTAGTATTCATCTATGCGCATTAATGACGTACTGTATCTTCTCTAAGTAATTCTGTTCTACCTATCATGATTCTACATACTCACCACGCTAAGTACTTATTGCTACAATTATGCTTCACCACTTTAAGTACTTATTATTACAATTACCCACCACCACTCTAAATACTCATTACTCTAATTACCCACCCCACTGTAATTATACATTACTCTAATTACGCATCACTCTAAGTACTTATTGCTACAATTATGCTTCACCACTTTAAGTACTCATTACTCTAATTATCCATCATGCTATGTACTCATTGCTACAATTACACTTCACCACTTTAATTACTTATTACTCTAATTACCAATCACTCTAAGTACTCATTACTACAATTACCCACCACCACTCTAAGTACTCATTACTCTAATTACCCACCCCAATTGTAATTACTCATTACTCTAATTACCCCCCACCACAAATGTGGTGGGGAGACCCATTGCCGGTATTAGCCCCCTACTAACACAACTGAAAAAGATTATCAAAATTTGAACAAAAAAAACTGTGGAGTTAATAAAACACTTTCAGCGTGACAAGATTTACATAATTGACGAACTGTTGAGACAGCAAGGACACGAAATCCTTCATTTACCACCATGACCCAATTGAGATGATATATATAACGAAGGCCTATTATATCAAGCACATAAACTCTTTAGTTTTATGGCTCGAGACCTTGTGTCCTTGCTCAAATATGGAAAAATTGTTGTACGCATTGTGAAAATCTGGTGAGCGAAGAATAGATACGGAAAATGAGATAAACATCTTTTGAAAATATGCCTTCTTTTTATCATTTCACTGGCTGAATTTGATTAAAAGTCAAATGATCAAGAAGAAGCAGACTCTGAAAGCGAAGTAATGTAGGAGATTTTAGTCAGTTCCAATTTGAAATAATGATCTCATTTTTTTTTTTGCGGAAATTATTTTTTGTAACTGTTTAAACATGGTCGAAATAGTCGAAAGTAAATATTTACTTACTGGTATCTTGTATGTACTTATTGTATAGTTGCTATATACCAGACATATAGATGGCTAAATTTGATTTAACTGACGATTTATAAATTGTTGTTTTTGTATAAATGCGTTAAGTGTCATTACCAATTATATATTTATTTGTTTAATTGTCATATTTGAATTTGTTTAAATTTATTAGTGTTTAATATTCTGGAAAATTATTTTTAGTGTTATGTATCTTATTATTTGTTTATTAATTTTCTTAATTACCTTTTAAAATTTATAAACATAAAATGTTCGAGACTATTATACAGGGTGATCTACCACGAGTGTGCCAAACTTCAGAGGCTGGTTTTTTATCAAAAAAATAAATGGACTTTCATTAATAAACATATGCCCTAAAACGAATAATAAGGGAGCTACAACCCCTTGAAGGGGGTTGATAAATATCAATTTTTCGATTATAAGTCCGATATGGTGGTGATTAAAAAAAATGAAATTTTCATACATTACGGCCCCGATGTAGGCGCATAAAATTACAAATTTCGTAATTAACAGCTTGCTTTATTGAGGTAGTTTTGAGGGGTGAGGGGTAGTTTTTTACCTCAAACTTTTTTTTGACGTCACTTCCGAAGGAAAACTTTTAAATAACATTATTTCCCATGCAATGACTCAGAAAAAAGTATTTTTCAAAAATTTCCGTGACACCAGCCGTTTTTGAATAATTTGCGTTGACATGTGACTGAATGGTTGAATCGGAATTTTGGAAATAACTGGATTGGAAACCGTAGTCCTGTTTTATGGTCTCCTCGCTCTCCCGATCTCAATTATTTAGATTTTTATTTCTGGGGGCATATGAAGCAGTTAGTTTATTTTGAGGAAATAAATAATATTCAGCACTTAACGGAAAGGATCAATAATAGTTTAGCTTATATCACAAACAATGGTGACATGGCTGAAATTAATAATTCAGTTATTCGTCGTTGTCAGGCGTGTATTCGTGCTCAAGGAGGTCATTTTGACCTGTTACTCTTTTAGTTATTAAGTACGTTATTTCTGTGTTGTACATTGATTTTTAATTTTGTAATAAAAATATGGCTTATTTCACATGAAAAACCTTATTGCCGTGTAACGCAAATTATTCAAAAACGGCTGGTGTGACAGAAATTTTGAAGAATACTTTTTTCTGAGTCATGGCATAGGAAATAATGTTATTTAAAAGTTTTGCTTCGGAAGTGACGTCAAAAAAAAGTTTGAGGTAAAAAACTACCCCTCACCCCTCAAAACTACCTCAATAAAGCAAGCTGTTAATTACGAAATTTGTAATTTTATGCGCCTACATCGGGGCCGTAATGTATGAAAATTTCATATTTTTAATCACCACCATATCGGACTTATAATCGAAAAATTGATATTCATCAACCCCCTTCAAGGGGTTGTAGCTCCCTTATTATTCGTTTTAGGGCATATGTTTATTAATGAAAGTCCATTTATTTTTTGATAAAAAACCAGCCTCTGAAGTTTGGCACACTCGTGGTAGATCACCCTGTATTCATTAGTACTTTAATTCAATCGATTTTATGGGAGACTATTCCACTACATTATAAAAACAATCATAACTCTAAAATTGTTATAGTTACAAATAGAAATTAAAGAAAATGTCAACGCTGTCTCGCTGATAGACTACCTAATTCTAAAATATAAGTACGCTCATGGAGTGGGTGTAATACAATGATTTACTCCTTCTAAATAAGAAACAGTATATCATATTTTTGATTAATCATCAGTTGGTGTTCTATGAATCATCAATCATCATGATGGTTCCATATGCTGGAAAAATAATTTACTGGATTTTTTTTTTGTTAAAGGAATAAGTATGAATCAATAAAATTACGATTCATTAATATAACACACAATATAACTTTTTTTATGGTATTAGGGTGCAAGAACACGATCTTAACGTTTTATATCATTTAATATTTAATATTACTACAGTTATTGCTATTTTGCGTGTTAATTACCATATTTCTATTCATATATTCCATATACAACATTCACAACACACTTATACTTCCTGCTTGAAATGAATTCTTGGGCATATCGTCATTTTATTGTAGTACAGACAATTTCCACTGCCAAAAGAGACGTCTATCTTATACCGGGTGTAAATGAAACCTGACTCACCCTCTCTATTTTCATTGTTTATTGAAATAAATTGATGAAATTTTAGTATGTTGTTATACATATAAAAATGCATATTTATTAAATCTGAATCCAAAATTTTTTTGGAAAAACCGATTTTCTCACTTTGTAAGAGAATATTTATCATAAAACAGAATTCAATTTATGCAATAGTAAGAAACCCCGTCAGAAAACTTTTTTTGTAAATCACAGCACTCTAAATTAAAAATAGAAATTTTCGTTAAAAAGGAAATAAATAAAAAATCAAAGAAATATGTATACTGTTATATTTAGAATTCACCATAGATTCCAAAAATGTAAAAATATACAGGATGTTTCATTTAAAATAGGAAAGTTGGGGTAAATTCCGGATAAACCGAAAGTGCATAGAAATTTAAAATACTGTCTTCTAATGCAATTTTATATATATAATAAATAACATTAAAATTTCATCAGCTTATTTCTATAAACTATGAAAATAGAAGGGTGAGCCAGGTTTCATTTACCGGGTGTAAATGAAACCTGGCTCACCACTTCTATTATATTCTAAATAAATTTTAAAATTGTACGTATTTTCATATCTAACATATGAATATCACTAACAGGATTAATCATTTAATTAATTTATTCAATATCCTATACATGGTATTACACTTTTTATTAGCAGGACTTCAACAGTGGGTAGGGGTATCTATGAATTTTTTATCAAAAAAACTATCCTCGAATTGAAATTTTGTAAATATTTTTAAAAAATATGAAAAAATATAAAAATCTATTGTTTAGTAACTATAAATACCTAATTGTATCGTCCAAAACTTCAACCAAAATCATTTTAATTAGTTAAAAAGAACTGAATAATAAAAAATATAAGATCAGTGACGGTAGTTTAATTCACAGGAGACGTTCCACTGAATGTCAGTTCACGTTATGTACCGTACAAAACATTTCTCATTTCAGTCATTTCGAACATTTACTTTAATTTATTACCAATTCGTTGTTTTGTTATTATTTATTATTACATATTTATTATTTATTATTGTTTATTTTTGAGTTAAACAAAACGATTTTGGATGAATTTTTTTGGCTATTCAAGTATTTATCACACAATGTAAAATTATGACTTGATTTCTAATCAGTATTTTCGTTTCTTTTTGAAAACGCAGTTATCGGGTTCTGGCAGGAGGATCTTTTCTAGATAAAATTTGAATATTTTTTCATATTTTTTAAAAATATTTGCAAAATTTCAATTCGGCGATACTTTTTTTGATAAAAAGATTCATCCTTATATCTACGCTAGTGGAAATAATAGACGATAATTTTCAGTATTGAAGTCTTTCATCTGAATATCATGAATTTATTGTGAGCGGTTATTTTGTAATTAAAGAAGAAATATTTTTATTTTCAAATAAAGAAATAAAGAATTCTACGACCCATATTATAAGAAACTTTATTCTTAAAGCCTGTTGAAACACTGCTAATAAAAAGTGAGACATTCTTTAGAGGATAGAGTAGTTTCTTTATAAATTTTTTGAAGAAAGTATTTCGTATGGTTCGCTCATAAAATAACAAAGTTCGAAACAATATTACAATTCTCTTCAAAGAATGATTTTGATTCACAAGTCTGATAGGAAGTAAAATGAAAAATTAATACTGCTAACAATGCTATTTCGATTAAATTCATAGATTTTGTTACGCCGTGGATTCCTTTTAGCTAAAAAAAAAAATAATTCATTTATTTTAATCCCTACCAGACTAGTGAGTTTGAATAAATTCTTTAAAGAGCTGAGTTGGCATATTGTTTCCAACTTTATTATTTTATGACTTATGAGTAGAGTTGGCAAATCGGTCCGCAACTCACAGGCGGTGCAGGTAGGGAAATACCCACATACGTACGCGAGACTTGTTTACTATTTTAGCAAAGACTAACATTTGATTTTAGTCTATTATTATGCCTCGTGGTGTGTACAACGTAACTTATTCCTCTCCGTTGTATTGTTGATAATTTTTTTTGTTGTATTTTATTCTTGATATTAATTTAATAATAAAGTATGTCAGACCTGCCCAAGAGTAAAAACGGCCATACGCTGACAAAGTGAATAAATTTATCAGTGAATTCCCGGATTTATTCTACAATGGTGCTATAATAATTTGTAAGGTGTGCGAGACAGACCTGATGTGCTGAGACAAACGTGATTATAAATGTCACGTAAATTCTGTGCAACAGAAAACTAAAAATAATGGCGTGTCTTCGACAACACAGTTTATGTTCGATTCACTCTTAAGAGTCTTATATACCCTATTAAATCATAATTCTCGATTATCTCGTTTAAAACTTATCCGATTTGAGTGCGATTTTTACAAGATTTTTCAAAAATATGTATAAAATGTCGGAATGTAATTTTTTTTTTTTAGAGTCGTCAAAAAAATTTTCGCATGCATTTTAAATATTTTGTATTCAAATTTTTTTAACATTCCGACATTAATCACTGTTTGTAACGTTTATATTCATGTGACCCAACTCTTGGATTAGTTGAAAATAAATTTATTAGAAAACTAAAAACTGCATATCTGTATTCCGATAATAGCTGCCATCTCGCATGATATTTCGGAAACACGGATGCACTTGCATACACTGGACTCGTTTGCGGGAGGGGGAATCGGGCACTTAGGAACCACGTTGCGATTTGCGTAAACAACAGTGGCGTGTGTATTCTAGAGATATCTCAAATTTACTTATTTGTTATAAAGTGGGTACACTTGATTTCAATAAAAACTGGTACACTATCTTTTAGCTATGTAAATCATTCGTTCTTTGATTGATATTAATAATCTTACAAATGTCACTTTGACGTTAATCAGTGGCGTCATTATTAAAAATGGTTCGACATCTAACAGATATTCAAAAATTTCGAATTGCTTCTAAAATTGAAGATGGTTGGTCCATAAGAAGACTTGCTGCTGAATACAATGTGAGTAAAACCACGATAATGAGTGTTAAAAAACAATGGGAAACCAACTAAACGATATCCTGTAAAGTTGGTTCCGGTAGGCCCAGAAAGAGCAATAATCACGAAGATGAAAACCTTATAAATTACCTAATAGAAAACCCTTTTAAGACTGCAGTAAATGCAATTTCAGAGACAAATTTCCCTGCTTCGGTATCTACTGCTTGCAGAAGTATAAAACTACAAAGCGACTTGAAGAGTTGTTCAGCGGCTAAAAAATACAAACTTTCAGAAGAAAAGAAGCAGGGTAGGATTATTTTTGCACTCAACTATATAATCAATGATGATTACTTCTGGGGACAAGTTGTCTTTTCTAACGATAAGGTTTTTAAATCCTGTAACGATGGACATGTTCGCGTATATAGGCCTCCTTCCACTAGATACAACGAAAAATATTCTTACGATCCACAAATATTAGGAAGATTTTCAGTCAATATCTGGGCTTGGATGAGCCTAAATGGGTTAGGTGTGTGTTGGAACAGTGGTGGTCATCTCAATTCCGTTAAATATATTGAAATATTGGACAATATTATGTTGCCGTCAGTAATAGAGGTGTTTCCGGAAAATAATTTTATTTTCCAACAAGACAACTGCTCCATACATACGGCCCATCGTGTCAGGCAATGGTTTCTTAATAAAAACATAGAGTTGTTACCGTGGCCATCTAAAAGTCTGGATTTAAATCCAATTGAAAATGTATGGGAACTAATGGTGAAACATATAAGAAAATTAAATAACCATCCAAATAATGCCCAAGAATTGAAGACGCTTGGGAGAACTTGTCGCAAGATGTTGACCTTGGAGGAAATCTGATTTTGTCCATGCCTGCAAGACTTCAGGCAGTTTAGACGCTAATGGAATGACAAAATATTAGTTAATTCTGGATTACGTAATTGAAGTTCATTTATTTTATTTTTTTATTGTATTTTTATGTTCAATTTGCATTGTTTACATTTTTTTTTAATCTCAAGTGGTATTTTTGTGTTCTTATTTTAAAAATAGAATTATCATTATTCAGTTAGTATTTTAATTACAACCATTAGTAGAATTATCCGTAACAAATATTATTTTTTTAAAGTTATTTTCTAATTATTTTTTTAAAATTCCATTTGAATAAAATAAAGAGAAAGGTTTAATAAGTTTAAAAACAGAAAGAAAACCGATCTCCTCCAAAAAACCCAGGTCCGGGGTAAATCACTTCTTCTCCACCTCCCTCTCGACATGCCTGGCCAGCCCTATTTACAGACATATGCACACAACTAAACTATTAAGATTTTTGATTACAAGAGTTGTACCAGTTTTTTTTTAAATCAAGTGTACACCTAAGTAGCCGTGTTATTGAAAGTGATTATTAGTGCAGTGAAAGAACAATGGGAAAAATAAAAACATATCATAAGCGTAAATACCCTAGCAGAAAACCGAAAAATCGAACATTAGCCCAAAAGAGAAAATATAAAAAGTAAGTACTAGTGAAAATTGAATTTTTTTCGTAAATTAATAAAAGTAATAATTTTCTTTTACATATTTCCGGTAATTTCTGTATAGAGAGACTAATATAAATGAAAGTTTTCCCATTTTGCCGTCTCTAAATATTGATATGGAGAATGAAAGGCTCAATGAAAGGTGAATATGATAATTTTTATTTTTGATTTATTTTAAGCGCAGTAACCTCATGTACAGGGTGATCATTTTAAGTGCATCTTACTCGATTTTTCTGCTGTATTTTTAACCTAGGAAAAAAGCTTCAAAAATTATACTTATGTGCTTTTTTCTAAGGAATCCGAAAAATTAAAAACAATTGAATGTCAAATAAAAAGAAAACGCCGAAAAAACTGAAAAATAAAAAATTACACCCCGCATTAATATGCGGAAATGGACATATGACATTCCGAATACTGATTAAATATGCGCGTCACATACATATCTTTTACTTCGTGTTTGACCGGAAATTGCCTTAATTTTTTTATTCTAAATGATATATCCTGTATATTCGGCTCAATTTAAAAAATTTCTTTCTGAATTCAGCAATATATGTAACATCATCATAATCTTTCATATTTGATAAAAATATTGGAGTTTAAATTTAAAATAACACAAATATATTTTTCATATTATTTCATCGCCTTTTCCATTCTGAGTTGAATGATATGACACACATTGATACTTCTATTTTATAGAAAAAATTTTTAAAATAATACTATGCATTAATAAGAAACGGTAAAATGGAAATTTTTTTGTAGATTAACGATTTAATTGTTTTGTTGTTTAGTTCTTTAGCTATTTTTAAACAAAGTAAATAAAATAATTTCGGGTTTTTTTTATTGTTTTTACATATTAATTGCAAGACAAGGACGCGTGAAGGGTAAGGTTAGCTACTG
The DNA here is from genome assembly GCA_029963845.1 of Rhamnusium bicolor. Taxonomy (NCBI): domain Eukaryota; kingdom Metazoa; phylum Arthropoda; class Insecta; order Coleoptera; family Cerambycidae; genus Rhamnusium; species Rhamnusium bicolor. The sequence goes on along the minus strand of JANEYF010005186.1, from coordinate 235,441 downwards.
CTTAGCTCATAAGCTTGACGCAATACAACTTTTTCGTCGATTTATGTCGTACGAAACCTCTAGTACTCCGCCTCTGATAATTCAACATCTTCCGATCTGAAATGTTCCACTATGCCGTTCTGTAACTAGATCATCGGCCACCTTCGACATTCGCCGCGATAATTTCGGTTTGGCTGTATATATGCACCGTGGCCTGCGCGGGGTGTGGTAAAATCGAGACTATATTTCACTTGCATCTGATATAGACTCTTAATGCTGATTGCCTGTGATGTTCCGCTGCACATACTCGATAAACAACCATTTTAAGAGTTTTGGTATAAATACAATCCCAAGGTGACGTTACCAAGTTGCATAATGTTGCGTAACTATGTACCAACTGTAAGCGAAGACATTGTAAATAAGATCAAATGTGTACTAAAAAATACACGGCTTTGGGTTATGTGTTGACGAGACGACTGATTGTAAAAATAAATGTTATAGTACGTGTACTGGACTCTCTTAAACTGACATTTCCACTCTTACTAGCTAACAAAATACTAACTGAGTAGACTGGCCAAACAATTACGCGGATAGTACTAGAAGCGTTAGAAAAATTTGACCTGTCAAACAGTCAAGTGTTAATGTTTGTGACCGACGCACAGTGTGGCAAGATACCCCGAAAGCTGGCAAAAAATGAAAAAATAAAATGTCGCATCGAACAAAGTATTGTTGCTATTTATTATCAGCATGAATAGGGGCATGTTTTCCCCCACCACTTAATCTTGATGCATGCTACCAAACCCGCAGGCATAAGGTCTATGTAACTGCGGTTGACGCGTGTATTTTTAAATTAAATATTATCCTAACAAATTACTTTGTGTTTTTTCAAATTCGATATTATTACTTTGTTTGAAAATGGACCCATCAACACCCTCAGGTATGTATTATGTAAATTTAATGGATTTATTTTTAATTTATGAATGAAATAATTTTAATAATATTTTGAAAATGCCTTTCCGAAGTGCCAAATATTTACGTATTGTTCTAATGTAATAGTTAACTTCCTCACGCTTCCCCACGTAAAATTTTATATATTATTATAGTAATACTAGAATAGATTCATAGTAAAGCTAAATCAAATGCTCGTGTCTACCCCTTATTATTTTATTTGCCTCTTTCAACAACCCTACAGTATATCATTATACTCTTCGCAACTAAAACGAAGAGTATATTGCATTTAATCGGCACATTTTTATCATTATCATTGTGTTAGTCGTTGAATTCTGAATGACTTTCAAAATGTTCGTCTGTCTGTCCGTCCGTCTGTCTGTCTGTCCGTCCGTCCGTCACGTTTTTTGTAAGCACGATAACTTAAGAGTGGAAAGTCTGATCGTATTGGAATTTGGACTGTAAGTTACTGTTAGTTGGAGGAAGAACCCTATTGTTTTTGAAAACAATTGTTCGATAAATGTAAAAGTTATTGAACATTTTAATTAAAAAATGATAACCTGAACATGGTTACAACACCTGATCAGATGCTACAAAAACATAAGTACTGCATAGTATACTACAAGCGTTTCGCTAACCAAGCTGGAATCATCGAGGGACGACTAATATTAAAATTTATTATACCTAAAAAAATAAGTTATTTTTAAAGAACAGCGAAGAGGATGTGTTTCATTTAATGCTGATTACATCGAATCCAGTAATAACCAGTTATAGACAACTTCCTAAAAAAAAAATTAAACATTTCCCTAGGGAAGTATTCGACTTATTAATTGCCCCCAATATTTCTGCAGATAATTCAGAGAATGAGAATGACTGTTCCTTATCTGCATCAGACGCAGACGATTAATCACTACGGATAGGACATACTCATTTCTATTCACAAATATTAATAAAACTTTAAGTTGTGAATTCTTAATTTAATAAAGGAAATATATTACCAGGTTCTTTAAGTGTTTTGCATACTCCTGGACAAATAATGTATTAAAAAATTGAGTACTATAAATTTTACTTTTATTTTAGATTTTTATTTTTTTAATTACACCCTGTATATCGCAATATACGAGCAAACGTCATAAAGTTGATTTATTTATACATTAATAACCATCGTCGGCTATTCTCAATAACAAAAATTTTACCAAACTCGTTCTATGAATTAATGCCAGCTTTTGGGGTATCTTGCCACACTGTGCGACGGTGCCGCGATAATTCGTTTGGTAGGCCGTTCTCTTCTAAAACACGGTTGTAGGTTGGTACATGTTACGTGTAAAGTGCACGCTTCACACCTTGTGGCAGAAACTATTTGACAAGGTTTTCCAGAGGCAGATGCATTAATAACAAGTATAAAAAAGTGTTTCTTAAATCTCCTAAACGTCTTCGCACATTTCATAGCGTGTCCCTGTATTCCTGAACCACCACAGCCGATTCTTACACGTTGGGGAATATGGTTGAAGACAGCTTTTTATTATGGTGAATATTTATTATTAGTTAATATATTTTATTACACTTATTATGATCCGTACACCTATGTCCTGCGGCGCATTTTTGCCAACCCTACTTATGAGTGAACGATACGAAATATGAACTTTTAATAAGACATCAAAAATTCTGTTTACTGAAGTCATTGGCGTATGGACAAAAAGTTCCGGGCAAAATAGAGGCCTAGGATATCAAAATATTAATATTTATTTTATTTCTACTCATGGCGTCCATTACTCTCATATAAATAATTTACTCAACCAAGTTGTAGGTATGTAGATAACACCCTTCTAAAGTTACCTAAAAAAAAACAAGCCGGGGTTTCCACGTACAGGAGGCTATTACAACAGAAGGGTAAATTTTTGTGTATAAGTAAGTTTATCTGTGTTATGTTGACCTCAGAAATCTGTAGTCAGCCATTGTCCATGCATTTCCACGATACACTGCATATCAACATTTACCAAAACAGACTATTTGCAAACATATTTTTTATTTTTAATTACTATCCCACTAAACATACTAAAGTTCCCAGAACATTGTTGAAGATTTAAACTGAGAAGTGTAATGTTACGTTTGCAAGTTTAATTATATTTTTCTGAAATTTGCACCTTGCCCTAAATCAGCTCTCAGCAATTTTTCAATAAAGCTTTAATAGAAATGTTGAATATATTTTACTTTAGGGGCTTTAAATACGAGTTGAGTAAAGCACATTTAAAGTGGTGTGGTATGAAAAGTACATTTTAAATGTGCTCAAGCCCTGTTTAAAGGAATTAAAAAACTTTGAAAACTCTTTCAGTACATGCCAACAGGGCTTGATGCACTTTTAAAATGTCATTTAAAAACCACTTTAATCGTGCTTTGCCTAGCGCTGCCTTAAATTATGTATTTATTTAATAAATGGAATTATACACTTTTTATTTACCTTTTTATAGGATTCCTGCTGTTTTCAAAGACCTACTGCTTCTGGGATTTTTCTGGTGGACGAGGATACTTAATAACTTGATAAATATATATAAATTTATTATTGCTAGGTTATGTTTTTTGTGTATTTACTTTGGATAATCAGTTTGAAGTATAAAGCACTGCCTATTAGTATTTAAGCTAGCAAGAAAAATGTTAGAACTTTAAAATTTTGTTTTGTTAAATAAATAAGTTTTGTCAGCATTATGGAGAGCACTAAATCAGTCAAAATATATCTAACTAGAGAAATATGTGAGAAAGAGGCAATCGGTATCATTTTTAGCAACAGATTTATAATTACTTACCTCAGCCAATAAACAATCTTTTAGATAAAAAAATAGATTTAAAATTTTCTTAAATACACATAAGTACACACAACAAATAAAAACAATATGTTACAAAAATTGTCATAAAGACCACTGTAATTAATTTTACATTAAATAATTTAAAATGAATGACAAAACAAATAAATAGATTTATTGGATTGTAAGCTGACTTATGTCAGCTTACAATCAGGAAGAAATTAAACAAATCTTGCTTGATTTGAAATTACACAAGTTAATTTATTTGGAAATGAGATATTAAATTATTAATTTCAAGCACATTAATTATGCAGCACCAGTAATTTTCTTGAAGAGAGTAATATCTCTGGTGCTGCTAATGAATGAATAATAAATACATTTTTTTCTTTAGTAGCTACATAAATTGCTTTATATTATTTATTAAGTATAATTACTTACTTTTTTATTCAGATGATTAATCTTAACCAAAATAACAAATTAGATTATTTATGTAAAATGGCTACTAATACAAAACAGATGATAGATAAAGCCGGATAAAACCTTCGATCATTTATGATCGAAGGATAAAGCTATTAGAATTACCACGCTTGCGCGTCCATTGGATTATGGTTGGGTATTAGGGTGGTCACAAGGTATAGGAGGAAAAATATTTTCGTCGTAATACCGGCGGGACCCTCCTAAAATTTGACATTTATCCAAAAATTAAGACTAGCAAAGTTTTAGATTAATTGGATAACGTTAACCCGTGCCTCATCTAGCTTAAAGTTGTAAAAACTGGTTTTTTTGCAAAATATCGCTGTTTTCCAATCATAAAATGAAAACCATTCGTCCTAGAAACCTGATTCTTGTTTCATTTCATAGGAAATGTTATTGTCTTGAAGTTTTATTCATACCCCTTTCCAAGACCGGACATAATCCAAATCCTCAAAGTTGCCCTTTTTGGAAACTAAGTGAAAAATGGCAACATACCTAATTTAGTTAGTTTTGGCCATCTTTTTGTTTCCTTTGTATTATATACAATACAAATAATACGTTATTATACAATACATAATAAGACATAAAATAAATATTTGTTTTAACTTTATAAATATCTTTACGAATTGAAAGTTAGTGGGTACCTATATTGGTATATAGTTTTATCCCTTAAAAGATCTGGAGTGTTATAAACCACACTCCTTCTTTTCTGTTCCTTATTTGGGATGCCTGGGGAGAGGTCAGATGGCTTCAGTTAACGTTTACTTTTCAAGCAGTGAACATTTAAACAACGTTCGTTTAGCAAGTTTTTTCTGTGAGATTTGTTTGAGACAATGTCTTCTACAGCATCAACGAACCATGCTCCAGGCAATGTGTATTGATACCACTGCAGTAAATACTGGTCGCCTCAGGGGAACCTGCGTTTTGCTAGAGCAATTATTAGAGAAAAATCTTCTCTATTTAGCATACCATATTTTAGAAGTTATTCTCAACTGATAAAAATGGGCATAACCACTGGACCTCAGCCAGATATTTTTAAAAAGTTTTAGACTGGGTGGTCGAAGCAAGACAAGACAAAATACAAAACTGCTATTGAAGATAAAAATATTAGATATAAAATTGGTAATTCAGACAAAATATCAAGTTTTCTTACCGAACAATTAAAAAAGCTAACAGCCACGAGATGATTACAAAGAATTTATCCTACAATTGTTAAAATGTTTTGTGAATTGCACACAAATTGATAAAGAATTTGCAGACAAGGCACTGTCTAAAATAATAAATCATCTGCGGTATTTCAATTCGGAGCAAGTCGCATTTTCGTTTTTTGATGAAACTTTAGAAAAAAAATGTCAAAACAAGCATGGCTGTAAAAAGTCTAAAATTAGTTTCCTTTGAAGAAAAAGATTATGATGATAGGGATGGGAAAGCAAAGCTCAGTCTCGATCAAGTGGATGATTTATTGAACAAAGAAGTTGATTTTTTTGTTTCTCATCAAACTCTAAATTTTTTCAAGAGATTTGAAATTGATACAGAATTTTTAAATACTGATCCCGATGTATTGTGTGAAAATACACATTATTTAAAAGCTAAAAAATAGTGAACAGTTTTAAGGTTGTCAATGACACAGCTGAAGGAGGGGTAAAATTAATCCAAAACTTCAATTCCTGTTTGACGAAAGACGAAGAACAACAGCAGTTTCTGTTACAAGTTGTATCTGAATGTAGGAACATTTTTCTTGACTCTTCAAAAGTCACGTTATCTGGGCCATTACCACCTTAATCTGATATTAAATTGTAAATGTAAATAATAATAATAACTTTCCTTTTTTAATGCTTCCTTTTTTTATAACAACATTAAATAATAAAATGCATTTCAACATTATTTCTTCTCATTTTTATACCTTGTTTGATTTTCATTTCTCCTAAATTCTCCATATTCAGTTTGGATTTTGCTGCATTTACTTTTAAAAACAGTTCTAACTAAACCCTTTTTTTATGTACAAATTGAAAAAATAAATAATGTAAAATCTGGAGACCAGATGTAATTGAATCTTACAATGTTTTTAGGTATTTTCATAAAAAATCAATTTTCATAAAAAGTCAAAACTTGAACCTTGATTAGACACAGATTAACGTTATCCAATTGAAACTTTACCAATCTTATTTCTTAACAACTTTTAGGAGGGTCTCCCCCAAAAATTCGAACACTGATTTTTTGTGACCACCCAAGTGGGTATGTATTTTATCATAGACCAGATCATTTTATAAAAATTCAAAAACTATTCAATTTGATATTTCACGAATACTGTACAGTAAATATGAAATTCAGACTTTTCTGTATGCTTTTATGTTCAACAATACTACGAAAATACTTTTTTTGTTTACTATGAAACTGCTACTACACTTTGCCTCAGTTTTTAAATATAAACTTTAAAATTTGTAACTATCTGCAAAGTACACCAAGTTTACATTTTACTATTTCAGGAATACTGAATTTGTAACTTTGAACGTTGACTGAAGAACCTTACAATTTTAGATTCCAGGAAAAGTGTGTATAACTTTAGACATTAACATTACAAAATATAATTTACTGCTTACTTGCCATGATCTAGTTTTTAAATACTACAAAATAGTAATTAAAAAGATGTTGCTGAAAATATTTCTAACTTATGAAGTTTAGTGGGATGTTGACAGGGATTTATGAGAAATAACTCTGAATATTGGGAGCAATAAAACGCCTTACGAATGAATATTCACTGTCACCAATTAATTTGCCAATGAATAAAGCTGCAAATCGTTTCTGTATAACATGGTCGTAGAGTACAGATGTACTTACTGTCGCGGGCATTCACCTTGACCACGAAACACTTTCTCCAGTTCAGTCTATTATTAGCTTTCGAGTTGTGTACACGTTAAGTCACTTGGGCGTATTGCATATTGTTTTTGTGTTTTTATTTTATTTGTTGTACTGTATTGTTGATATTAATTTAATAATAAAGCATGGCAGACGTACGCAGGGGTAGAAAACGGCCATTTTCTGACAAAGTGAATAAATTTATAGGTGAATTCCCGGATTTATTCTATGATGGAGTTAAAATAATTTATAAAGTGTGTGAGAAAGATGTGATGTGCTGGGATACGCGTGATTGTGGACTTCACGTAAATAGTGTACACCATAAAAATAAAAAAATGGCGTGCCTTCGACAACACAGTTTATGTTTGATTTACTATTAATGTAGATGTTCCGCTGCACATAATCAGTAAACAACCATTTCGAGAGTTCTGGAATAAATACAATGCCCAGGTGAAGTTACCAAGTCGCACAAAGTTATGTAACTATCTACCAACTATACACGTAGACATGGTAAATAAGATGAAATGTAAATTAAAAAATACATGGCTGTGGTTATCTGTTGATGAGACAACAGATTGTAAAAAAAATTCTATTTTAAATGTTGTAGTACGAGTACTGGACCCTCTTAAACCGACAGTTCCTCTGTTATTAGCTAGCAAAAGAATAAGTCAGTACACTAGCGAAACAATTACCAGGGGTGGTGCTGGAGACGTTAGAAAAATTTGAACTGTCAAAGAGTCAAGTGTTGATGTTTGTGACTGATGACGCCGTGACAATGCGTTCGGTAGGCCGTTCTTTGCAAGAACAAGGTTGTACATTTATACACGTTACGTGTAAAGTGCATGCTTTACATTTTGTGGCAGAAACTATTCGAAAAGGTTTTCCAGAGGTGGATGCATTAATAGCAAGTACAAAAAAAAATGTTTCTTAAATTTCCTAAACGTCTCCGTGCATTTCATAGCAAGTATCCCGGTATTTCTGAACCACCACAGCCGATTTTATCCGTTGGGACACATGGTTGCAGGCAGCTTTTTATTATGCTGAATATTTCCAACAAATAAAAGCTGTGATACTATAATTCAATCCAGATGAGGCTATAGCTATTAAGGAAAGCAAGACAAAATTCGAAGATATTTCCATTGAAACAGCTTTAAAAAATATTGCGAAGAGGTATAAACCATTACATGAAAGCATAAAAGAATTAGAAAACAGTGCGTTATCGTTAGCGGAGTCACTGCAAAAAGTGGACAAAGTAAATCTACTATTACACGATGTAGGTGACGCAACAAATGAGCGCGTTAAAGAAAAGTTCGCAAGTGTGTTAAATAAAGATATCGGTTTTACCAAATTAAGACAAATATGTGATGGTGCAGCCCCAGATCCGTTAAGTGCGTTCAAAGTCTATTTTACGTATGCGTGTATTACATCAGTAGATGTCGAGCGGTCGTTTTCAAAATATAAGAATATATTTTCACCAAAGCGAACATTACTCATGGAGACAACCATAGAAACATACCTGATGCTGCAAAATGGCTACACATCTTCTCCAGTTTGTGATAAGCAAGCTAGTTCATCAAGCTAGTTAAGAGGGTAAGTTTTACATACATTGTTAGAAATTGTAACAGTTTAGTGTTTCTCGTATTAGTTAATTTTGCGTACGCCACTGTCCCATGGAGCATTTTTGACAGCCCTACTTATGAAAATGACATCACACCGCTCAGATGAACAGAATTTAAGCAATGAGCGTCTTGTTTTTTTTTCATTTGTATCAATCTGTTGGCATTGTAATCCACTAGGCCCTTATTTGTGATGTAAGAATTTGTATGCAAATTCGGAGTCCATCAGGCTCTTAGTCTGGTGGGTTTGTTAGATTGATTGGTGTATGTATTTTGAACAATATTTGGTTATACCTGTCTTTGGGTGGTGGTTATTTTTAAATGTGAAAAACATATTTACAAATATAATGTTAACTAAATAAATATTGAACATTTATTATATTATTTAACATCCTTACATTATAATTTTTTTTGTATTATTATTGTTATTGTCTTCGTGTAATTTTCATCTCCAACTGAATATATTCCAAATCCACCACTGTTTTTATAGCATGACTCAAAAAATTTCGATTATAAAATCAATAGAGAAGACACAGATTATTTACGAAATGTTGAAGACAGTTTAAGCCACAATTCGGTGACACAAGGGTTGTTGCGTGTATACCCACAGGCTCCACCTTTTAATCAAATGAAAGATAGAGATCATAATCAAGTCAAAGTAAATGAGTGATTTTGATTAATGAAGTAATTTGTGTCTCACTGCTGAGGGTGATAGTGTATGTAATTGATAGATAAATATACAAATTGTTGTATATTTAATATTTGGAAGTATTGGTTAAAATTTATTTTTATAACGTAGATAGATTGATCCCATATGAGTAATTATTCATGATAAAGGAAACAGAAAAATTCTCATCTCATCTTTAGGAATTTTATGAGAATTTTTCTGTTTCCTTTATCATTTATTTTTATAGTTGGACAAATTTTGTTGGGTAAGGGTCCTTATTTTGAGAAAAACTACTTTATCAACTTACCGACTTTTCGGTAAATTTTATTACCATCTTCAGGACACTATAACATATAAAATTATGATGTATGTAGAAAATTTGTAAAAAAATGCAAATTAAAAAATATGTATATATAGCATGCGGAACAAACAATAAAAGAAAATAAATAAATAAATAAACGGATATGCACCTACATACATACACAAAACACGTTCACATACATATAAATAGATATTAAAGGTTACAACAAATTAACAATAATTAAAAATATTTAAATATACTTTTTTTAGGACATCTCAAAATCTAATTTAACACCATAATATCATACCTAGTAAAACTATATATGCAGTGGTGGTAATATCTTAAAAATAATAAGTACTTACATTATTATGAATTTTTCCTGGTCACCATAAAATATATACAAAGCAGGAAACAAACCGATAAAATGGCTGGGTATTAAGAAGTATTTTATGTTAATGTACTTATGTAACATATATACACATATATATCATACGTAGATACAAATATAGACTTTAGTGTGTAATGGTAATGACACGAATGAGAATCTTCCTTAAATGTTAAAGATGTTAAAGTATACAAAACACACGAGAAGGGATAAAAACCATCATAGACAAAACAGAAAAAACCGATTATTTGTAATACTGGCAAGTACTGATTATTTGTTTAATATTTTGTAAATACCTAATACATTTTAAATTATAGTTATTTTACCTAACCTATTAATAATATTAAAATAACACACGTTTAAGTTCTCAATGTCATTTCTTGAATTAAGTGATTTAAACTTCTTGATATTGATCATTTCCTGAAATGTTCTCTTTTTAGGATTATGCTGCCTACCTACTATTTTTGTTTCATCAAAATTAAATTCGTGATTTAAACATTTGCAGTACTAATAATGTATTTATTTCATTTTTGTTTTTAACGTCTCTCATATGCTCTTTCTTTCTGGTTTTTAAGTATCTACCTGTTTGGCCTATATAACTTTTTTTCACAATCCTTGCACGGTATTTTGTAAATAACATATTCTTTTGGTGTTTTCACTTTTAAATTGGTAAAGTAATTTTTCTTTATTGTATTTTCACTATCATATACATGTATTTTACAATTTACTCTAAGTAAAATTCTAATTTTGCTGTTTCGTTTTTAAGGAAATATGGCAAGTTATCTAAAGTATTATTTTAAATTTGTAAACGACATAAATAACACAAACATAAAAAGATTACTGAATAAAATATGGGTCGAGTTTATATCAATATTTTTCTTGTCGTATTCCAACATAAATATTTGAAATAAACAGAATTATGAAATTTTGTTTTCTGTCTGAATTATAAAGAACTACGAACGTGGGTTTGTTGATTTAAGCTCTGAAATCCAGAGCTTTATTCTCTCTTATTTTTCTTACAGGATATATTCTGCGAAAAGGTTAACTTCTGTTTATAATTTTTTATTGTAATTTATATCTGAAAACTCAAGAGTTTCTTTTAATTTAGTGTCATTTCTAAACAAATTTTAAATACTAAATGTTTTATGTTAAAGTTGCGTATCAAATGCATAATAAGTTATAATTTTCTATTAAATTATATAGAAAAATCCAAAATGATCGTATAAGATTTGTAAAAAGGAACGTTTTTACTACAAAGAAATGCACTCCAACTAATTTTATTGTATATAAATTTGTTTTATAACGTAGAAAATAATGCTTTAGAGGTTGAATAAAATGTTTTTATTTCAAATTTAGAAAATACTGAGAAATTAAAACATATAGACATTGGCAGTTTCTTTTTTCAAATCAAAGAAGCAACTACTTCAATAACTTCAAGCTCCTTTACACGAAAGAGTGGATATCCACAATTTAATTTTTATAAGAAACTTTTATTTCATAATTTGACAGGTTCTACTATAAACAATTCATGAGATTGCATTCTAATTAAATTCGTATGATTGTAATAATTGTCCTATTTATATCTTATATACATTACTCTTATTGTTTTGGTATCACCATGTTCTATTCCAGGAAACAAATAAAGAGTTAACTCTTTCAAATTCTCAACTGGAATTTCAGTTATATTTTTGAAACCAACTTCTTCTTTTTCTGCAGTAACTGACACTCCTAGTCCCACGGCTTGACCAATTTCACACCTGAAAAGTGCATAATATTATCATATGAGATTTTAAAATTATCAAAAAAAGAGAGATGAAAAACGGTATTTTTAAAATTGCCTAAAAGATGCTGATATAGATTATTTATTAATTAAAACTTTTTTTAAACCTCAAATTAGTTAGTTATGTACCACAGATAATGTATATTGTGCTTCTTTCTATTGTTCTGTGTTTTCACTGCCCATTTGTCCATTTAAATTATCGCAGGCTTTAAAATAGCAGAGCACCACCACTCTGTAATAAATGGCAACAGCGCTACTAAATAGTCTGTCATTCACGTTTGAAATGGTGCCTAGTCACATTTCCTGCCGTATTTTCTTAAATCCGCTCACGAATTCGCAGGCGCGGCTTTCTGTTTTTTTTTTACAACGATCCTCCTGGGCGATTGCAACATTAAAGGCAGCTTTGTTGGTTTTGCTTAATATGTACGAGTATATATTATTTTACAATAATCTTTTTTAAGCACCTGGTGTTATTATGGATATGTATTATTGTATTAGCAACGTAAACCATATTTTTTTAAACTTATATTTTTATTTGTTTTATGGTCAGTATCTACAAGTTACATACCGCTTGTGATCTAAATAAAACTATCTGAGTGCCTGTTTACTGTTCATGTTGTCCGCTGAAATCGTGATCCGTTTCATTTTTTTGGCATCCAACGTGGGGCAACAAATGTAGGACATAAGTAACGCAATAAATCCTGAAAGTCAAATCCCATCAATGAACCATGGCTATGACTAAAGAGGAGAGTTGGCATAAGTACTATTCCCGAGGAACGCAATGATTGGAGGTGGAATTTTGAACCTCAGGTGCAACAATCAATACCAGCCGCACATCCATTTAAATAATACATGTAGTAGGAATGTAGGCATATTCCTTTATCGTCTTCAGAGCCTTTTCGACCTATCTAGTCACTGTCTCATTACTTGAGTGATATCAGAGCTGTGGCTTCGAATTTTCTATTCTATCTAGGCGACCATCAACCACCGGTAATGACACCTGAAACTATTTAGTCCAAGAAAAGGTGAGAATTTGACAATAATTAGGTAGTGATTGAAAATATTTGGAAGTTGTTCAGAATTAAAAACTGAGTTCCAACGTTTCAGATTTGACCCACAGGTCAGGTAAGCAAAAGAATTAAAAAACATTTTAAAAAGGTGCGCCGCGACACTTCACCCAAAACGCTGAGAGAACCGTAACACATTCGTCGAAATTTTATAGGACCAAAGTTGTAGAGGACAAAATTCTCAAAAAAAAGTCCACAACGGTATACACTATAGTTTAGCCGTGAGCCGCACTCAAAGTTATGTAATCAAAACCCGTGGCGGGCTGGAGTGGCTGTATTAACGATCTTAGTTGTTTAATTCGTTATGTACATTTTGTAACTATTGAAACGAATTTCGAAACTTCGTGGATGTTCTACGTATTGTGGAAAAATTTTCCGCAATCTAACTGTGATCATTCTACTTTAGTGTTCATCGATAATAACCCCCCTAAATGCTTAGTATTTTCTTTATTTTTGGACAATTGCAATTGACATTACAGTGATTTCTATGAATTTTTTATTGTGTTTTGGTCAGGTTGATTTGTAACTAAAGTGGGAAATGTAAATGTTTTTTCTGAATATTTAAGCTTAATAAACTAAAATATAGTCAGTTTTATATTAATTTGAGACTCATTTCTTCTTTCTCGTATATCTCAAGCCAAATATTATAGTAGTATTGTCTGCACATGAAATAATATCAATTTTTAATCTATTTCCTATTTCAATAATATATACGAGAAATAGTACAGGTTCAAATACAGTACTCACAGAGACAATTTGAGAACTACTTACCGTTTCTTCTATTTCCACTTGTTGTTTTCTATCCGTTAAATAGTCCTCAGACAACCATCTCCTCCATGCCGGTATCTTTTAATCTGTTAAATAATCTTCTTTGAGCCTATATAAACTGCGGGACTCTTTTCGTTTTTATTAAGATTATGTATGACTTCACTCGTTAAGTCATGTACTGCATATTTAGTTTATTGTTTCTGATTTGATGTTGTTTTTCGTAAAATATATTTTGTCTTTGTAAAAAAGCTAAAACCCGTTTTTTAAACATTTTCAAACATTTAGCAAAATTGTTTATTACCGCAATTGGTCTGTAATTTGCAACATTTTTGGGAATCGCCATTTTTGTATACTGGCCAAAATGGAATTTTGGAAGTTACAAAAATTAGATTAATAACATATAATAACGGTTTTAGTATATGTATATAGCAATGAATATTTTTTATGAGTTTAGCAGATATTCCATCAAGACTAGGTACAGGGTTTTCTTTGAAGGACGGTATACCAAATGTAAGTTCAAAGTTCATTGTCAGCGACAGGGTACAAATATAATGAGTTTGTCTTTTACACACATTACAAGGCCATCACTTTTATTAAAATAGTATTCGTTATAGGATAATTTTAAAGTTTGTGATTGTTTATTTAGAAAATATTAAAACTATCGACAATTGTTTTAAGTGAAACATGGAATATTGAGGAGGTAAGATATTTTGAAATAACAAGTAGTAGTAGTAGTAGCTACTTATTTTACTAGGCAAGTAGGCCACAATGGGCCCTTTTTACCTAGGGACCTACAGTTTAGCGTGGACTCCAAACCACGGTCCTCGACTGTCAACTAACCCACCGCCTGGGCCTGCCCGCCTGCACCGCTAGCAGAGTGGCAAACCTCCTGGGTAAGTCTCTTCGACCCTCCACCCGGGCTTGCCTCTCCGCCTGCATCAGGCTAGCGGCCTTCCGGGATTGACTGTTGACAGCCTACCGACTGTTAGACGAGCTATCGTTCATCCATCCAATTGCCGGACTCGATTAGAGCTGCTTAACTTCACTGATCGAATATCGGAAATTAAATGGATGTCCATACCTCATCAACAAACAATCATTTCAAAATTTTTCTTCAAGCTACTTATATTTGGATGAAATGTAAATAATTTATTTCTTCCTCAATATTTTATGAAACGAATGTGTCCGATATCATGATATTCCTAAAATCCAATGCCTTAAAAAAATCTAACATGTTTTTGTTATAAAATGTGCATATCAACATATAACAAAAACATGTTAGATTTTTCTAAGGCATTAGATTTTAGGAATATCATGATGAAGGTATAGGTAAAGAGATATATGTAAACAAGGTACTATAGAACAATTAATAAGAATTATTTACATAATAGGTATGTTCTATTGTTCCTAATATATGAAGTAATGTAAATAATAATTATAATTAAATTATGAAAATCAAAATAAATATTCAAATTGTAGGTAAATTAACTTCACTAGTGTTATTTCATGATATGTTAAATAGAATTTATTTTATTAGTGTAAATTAATTTAGTACATTTAATTACTTTGTAGATGTTGCAAATCTACATTTTTAGAAAACGTTGTCCTCGTGCGCGTATACATTATTTTTGTCAAACATTTCTTTTGCTTCCTTAAAAAAAAATTAGATAGTTTTTCTCAATTGGTTACTACTAATTTTGTGCCTTTTGGGTCTTTGCGACTCCTCAAAACCAAATATCTCTGCATAATAGTAAATTTTACCACAGCTGGACAGATTTCTTGTCTATTTCCAATTCTTTAACATTTAATGATATCTTCTCGCTTTACAACTACTTTAATTTTTTTAATGCACACCATTAAGACTTCTTCATTTAACATCTCATTTTATTCTTCTTTTATAGTCAATGAAAGTTTTTACATCGGAACCCACAAGAACTGAACCGATTTTGATGAAACTTTTTTTTAAATGTTTGTTATACTAGTCACGTGTTTGCTATCCCCACAAGCATCTCTACTCGTAGATTCGTTGATTGAACGACCAGGTAACACTTACTCACTACTTTATTAACTAATTAATAATTAACAACAATAGATTAATGACTGTCTTAATTATAATCACAATTGAACACTAATATAAGTCCATCTTATTACTTCTATACTCGTTCACTTTCAACTTAAGGTTGGCACTCGGCTCACCGTTCGCCTTATTTATATATCAGTTCACGCTATATAGAACATTCCAGAACATTCGCGGCCGTTCTTGTACGATTCTAGTTCCATCTATTCAATCTACACAGTCCAGTTGTGTAACACTGCCCCCTCCATAAGTCAGAACGTCCCGATCAGGCAATTCATTGTTCTCTACATACTTGCCTAGTCTCTCTATATGCACCACTTCAATCTCTGATTTTGGACTTTGCTGAATTTGGTATACGACATCGTTTATTCTGGTGACGACAATGTATTGCCTTCCCAAGGGTGGTGAAGCCTCGGGGACCTATCTTCCTTTTGTTCTAGGTTATATAGCCAAACCAACTCTCCCACCTGGTACTTTCCTGAATTAGCCTGAAGGTCATAACAAACCTTCATACTGGCACTTGCTATTGCAATTCGCTCAGAAGGAACCCTGGCGTTATATATTGCTTCATTGAACCCTTACTTCTTGTCTGTGGCCCCATTCTTGCCACGCAAACTTCACATTGACAGCACCAAGCCTCCACATCTTGACGACTGTTTATTCAGTAGAAAAGTTCTCTTACTTTCATCAGGATTTTGTCGATGCCATAATATCCGCCAGACGTTCCATTATGCACTTGCTGAAGAACATTTACTACGTGACACCTGGAGATTACCAATTTCAAAGTAACTTTCTTCCCATCTGGACTTTCCCACGCTCTCTTCAGCAGTCCCTCTTCTACTCTAAGGAGCCCCGTTGTGCCCGTAAAGCCTTCAGCCACACTGATTTATTTGAAATGTCCTTCCAATCGGGTCGGGTTCCTCTTTTTTTCCATTTCAACATCAATCTTAACGGTATTCAGTATTTGTACATTATGCTGTTTTTCCTCACGGTGGCAAGGCAAGCAGTCTTTCTGACATGGTTATTTGGAAAGGCCATCTACATTTTTATTAACCAGCATATTCCCCGAAGTACCAGCTCGCCAGTTTTCCTGCGGTTCCTCCATTACTGCGACATTTACCCTCTCAGGGCTGCGCTGACGACAGTTATTTTGAATATGGACCACTCTGCCACACTTATAACAGCGCATGCCTCCCCATTCTGTCTTCCACTACTTTACTGTAAACTGCGCATACCGTTAGTCGTGTATCTAGTCCATCTGTTCGATATGTAGACCATATCAAGTGTGATAGAACCCCTCCTTATCGGCATCCCTTGATAACAGTTACTGTGACTGAATCCCTTCCCATTATCGTCGTTATCCTTCAACTATTAAGCATAGAAAGTATTCATCTTATTTATAAAGGCTCAAAGTGTTTCCTTTGTGCAGCTTTTTTTATTAATTCATGAAAGGTGTTATCAAAAGCCCCATCTACGTTTATGAGTGCGCAAAGGGCTATTTCTTTTGTTGCAAACGCCTTTTCAGTTCTATTTAGGAGATTATGTAAGACAGTTTCTGTAGATTGGCCAGCTAGATATGCAAACTGGTTTTTGTGAAGCGGAGTGTTTGTAATGATTTCGCTTCTTGATATGGATCTAAGATTTTCTCCATTGTTTTAAAGAGAAACGATGTTAGGCTTATGGGGCAATACGCTATAGGTTGGGCCCTTACTTTCAGTATAAGCACTACCTTTACATCTTTCCATCTTTGGTGAATATAACCCAAGTCGAGGATATGACAAATGATCTTAGCTACCAAACAAGATTTGAAAGTTTAATTCAACGCAGGTCGGGGCTTTTTTGTCCGCTGAGTAGTTATTTCCTGTAAATATTATTCAGTATTTTACTACTACTTATTTATTGTTTGTCTTCTTGGATGTGATCTACTTTTCATAGTGGGGCTTTTGATAACACCTCCCATGAATCAATAAAAAGAACTGCACAAAGGAAAGGCTTTGAGCTTTTAAGAATAAGATGGATACTTTCTATGCTTAATAGTTGACGCATAATGGAGATAATGGGAAGGGATTCAGTAACAGTAACTGCTATCAAGGGATGCCGATAAGGAAGGGTTCTATCACCCTTGAGATGGTTTACAGATCAAGTAGATACACTAGATAGACGACTAGGGGTGTGAGCAGTTTACAATCGCCCATCTGTTGCCAGCAAGATGGGGCTATCGCAGCGCGAATGCCAGAAGGAATTTTACAGTAGGTTAGAATTTTGCCTTGCCTAAGAAGGAGGTCTTTTATAATAATAATAATAATAAGGTTTATTGAAATCCAACAGACAAAACTGTCCATAAATAGGATACAAAGACATAGCAAATTACAGTATTTCATTATAAATATAATTTAGCACAGCAAAACTCTATGGCTAAACATTAAAAAAAAATAGAAAATAGAAGTGCGACAGACACAGCTGTCCAAATACAGGATATGCTCAAAAGGTCTTAGTTAAGTCCATGACATTACACAAAAAATAGAAGCTAATATTTAACAAAAGTTTAAGTAAAAAGAAAAACATTAATTGATGGAGATACGAATAATATTAAATAACATACATGAACGGCGTAATCAACAATAGTCAAGGTTAAAATGCAGAATTAGTTAAAACAGCTTCTTTAAGCGAACGAGAAACATGCGTAAAATTATCACAAAATATATCAACAAAATTCTGCAATTCATTGTATTGTCTAGACATAGAAAGTAATGGTGAATTCATGTGCTCATTGGTGTGGGGTGTATCATAAATAAAGATTGAAGGCTGTCTAGTACCAAATCTAGGTATATTAATATGCACCTGATCTAAGAATTGAGGGTTATCAATTTGACCATGGATAATTTTGTACAAGTATGTAATGTTCGTTACTTTACGCCGCACGAATAATGACTCGATTTCAGTTTCATTTAATAAAGCCCCTATAGCTATAATTCTGCTCGGGATATCTTTTATGCTTTATGAAATACAAGTATTTGCAAAACTTACGTTGTATACGCTCGAGCGTCATAATATGAACATTATAGTACGGAGACAAGCAACACTACAGTACTCCAATCGACTTCTGACAAAGGAGAAATATAATATCTTGAGACATTCAATACTTGTGAACTGTTTAGTGTTCCTGATTATAAAACCTAGCATTTTTAGGCAATGACAATTAATATATTCATAGTGGGGAATAAACGATAATTCAGGGTCTAATATTATACCTAAATCTTTTTTCTGATGACATCGTTGCAGAATAGAGTCACTTATTTTGTAATTATATTCTAACAGTTTTTTTCCTTGAGAACGTCATTGTTTTACACTTATTAATGTTCAAGCCTAATTTATTCTGTGAACACCAAGCCTATAGGGAATCAATATCATCCTGTAATGTATGGCAGTCTTGCTCACTATTTATTACTCTTACTATTTTCAAATCATCAGCATAGAGAAACATATGAGAATTTATAGACTTCTCAATGTCGTTGACAAGCATTAAAAACATAAGCGGACCTAAGTTGGATCCCTGCGTTACCCCGCTTGTCGCACAATATATATCAGATTTGAAACCTTTGTATTCTACATAGTTTTTTCTATCAGTTAATAAGGAATAAAACAGTTGTGTTAAATTTTCACATAATCCAAACTGTCGAAGTTTATTTATGATAATACTATGGTGTATACTTGATTTAAAAAAAACTGGTACAACTCTTGTAATCGAAAATCTTAATAATTTAGTTATGTGCATATGTCTGTAAATAGGGCTGGCCAGGCATATCGAGAGGGGGTGGAGAAGAGGTGATTTACCCCGGATTAACGTCAAAGTGACATTTGTAAGATTATTAATATCAATCAAAGAACGAATGATTTACATAGCTAAAAGAAAGTGTACCAGTTTTTATTGAAATCAACCGTACCTGATCAAATGCCTTAGTGAAATCGGTGAAAATTACGTCAACTTGAGATCTATCATCAAGAGCTTGTGACACAAATTGGACAAAGTTTCCTATATTTGTCAAGGTAGACCGACCTCTAATGAAACCATGTTGACTAAGGCATATCTGTCTGCAAATATGGTTATAAACAACAAATGACAAAATGCACTCAAAAAGTTTTGCAATATTTGGAATTAATGCAATAGGTCTATAATTGCTAGATTTACCACCTGACTTAAATACTGGACATATTTTTGACAATTTCCAACAATTTGGAAATATACCCTTATTTATGATTAAATTAAAAATCTTACATAACGGTTCTTCGAGGCAGCTAATACAGTCTTTAATCAAAAATGCCGGGATATGATCAGCACCCATCGTAAAGTTGGCTTTCATTTTCACTACTGCTCTTCTAATATCACTAACACAGCATCTAATTTGAATTATTTATTTATTTATTTACGTATTATTTTTTTTTAGAGTTGGTATTATTTTTCTTTATTATTTATGAGAATATTAATATATGTTTTTGGAATTACTTTTTATTTAAAAAAAAAATCAATAATTGATTGTGCCGTGTTATGATATTTGTCATAATTTTAGTATTTTACTTATCTGTGGCGTCTCGGAAGAAACACTGAAATTGTGAATCATTCAGTTCTGATAGTTTTAGTAGCAACACTCTCCACCGCAGTTTTAGCGATACTGAAATCTGCATTTTTGTCTCGTATGCTCCTCCCAGCATGCAACCTGACAAACAGTGGGTCACAATTAATTTTTAGCAAGATAAAATCTAATTTTGTAAGAACCAATTTTTGAAAAACTCCATTAATAGTATCTACAGAAATGGTCTGTGCATAACGAAATTAATATGAAAATTCCTAAAAACAAATCATTTAGAAACAGTGAGTAGGTAAAGAATACTAATAATGCACGACCATTCTCATTTTGTCAGCTTTTGTATCTTATAGAAATGGTGTTGTCTCGATTGCTCTTGAGAGTGTAAAATTTTTCCATACATTGTACTGATTCTGCGGTTGGCTCCTTGTGAAACATTATTAAATATTTTAAATAAACAAAGAAAATTTGCTTTTAAATGTTTCAAAATTGTATTTTCACTCTACACGTGTTTCGGCTTTTTAGGCCCTTTTCAAGAGTACAGATGAGAGGTACTAAATTATAATTTGTGTTCTTTGCTTATATACTGAATGTTACATCTGGCAACTTATACTAATAAAAATGGCTTGAAAGATTTGGAATTATTTAGAAAAGTTAAATTACTGTATCTAAAATGTGGTGACCTGCGAATATTTGTTGTTCATTTGTAATCGTTTTTTTATTTTTTGGAAGCTTTCTTAATTTCTAATATTTCCAGTAAGTCTAATTTTTTGCTTTTCTTTTCGGAATGAAGTAATTCTACATTATCCATATTTATAAAGTGATTGTTTTCTATACAGTGTGTTGACATGCCGGTGCTATATACGTTGTTTACAATAGACTTTTTATGCTCTTCAAGTCGCTTTTTTATGTTACGTCCAGTCTGGCCAATGTATATAGCGTTGCAGTCACTACATTTTCGTTCATACACTCCTGTCTTTTGTAGATTTTCTGTTTTATCCTTATTGTTTATTAACATTTTTCCTAGGTTATTTTTATTTACAGATATTGTTTTGCAACCTAATTTACTTAATTTATTGCTGACTTTATCACTAATTCCAGGTCTATAATTAATACATTTATGGATGATATTGGCGTCTTGTACAGAACCAGCATAAAACTCATTATACAGATTTTTCTTTTGTTTTGTTTTTATTAAATTATCTATGATACTTTCTTTGTATCCATTATTTCTTGCTATTTGTTTTATTGTGTTGACTTCTTTTTCAAAATTGTTTGGACCTAAAGGAAAGGTTAGCAGACGGTGAACAAAACTATGAAACGATGACATTTTTATTTGGAAAGATTGGTTAGAACTATTGTGTATTACTGTATCTGTACAGGTAGGTTTACGGTAGATATCGAATTCTAAACAACAATTATGATTTTTTGTGTTGACGTCTAAAAAGTTTAAACCGTTTTCATCTTCTTTTTCTAACGTGAACTGAATTTTTTCATTAAAGGAGTTAAGTAAATTTAGAAATTGTTTTAACTGTCTTTCCGTACCTTTCCAAATGCAAAATACATCATCTACATATCGTATCCAAAAGAACACATTTTCTATTAAAATGTTTTTGGTGTTGAATAATTTATTTTCAAAATCTGACATGAAAATTTCGGCTAATAAAGGAGAGATTGGTGAACCCATCGGTAATCCGTCTAACAACTTATAAATTTCTCCGTTGAATTTCAAATAATTTTGGTTAGTGCAATTTTTAATAATGATATTTAACTCTTTTTTCTTTTCTGCGCTTATATCTGAATTATTTATGAGTTGGTCTATTATATTAAATAAAGGTTGTAGTGGAATTGAAATAAAAAGACTTTTCACATCGAAAGATACTAATTTCGCATTTCTAGGAATTCTTAGGTTTTTAACTTTTTTCTATGAACTGAAAGGAATTTTTTGATTGAATATCTCGATTCAAAATTTATGAGAGTAGGTAGTAAATTATTTAATTCCTTGCAAAAAAAAAAATTTTTTTCCTGTAAGAATCTTTATGTTAAAGGTTGCTACTTTTTCCTTTTTTATATAACATTTTTTACTACAGTTATTTGTGATATTACCTTAATCAAAATGTTAATAAAAAAAGTGCCGTTATTTTTAAATTACATATTTACTTAGGTTTATAAAAAGTTGCACGCATTTTCACATTGCAATTTGAAGTTTTTAAGGAATATATCCCCATAAAAAGTATTGTACAGTTTTTTCATCTTTCCAAATAATCGAAAAAGCGGGGGGTGGGAGGCTTATTTGAATCACCCGGTTACATTGTACCATCGGCTTTCAAAATTTGCTTTGCAGTTTTTGTTGGGAGATTCGGTCGCAACACCAATTATTGGTGCTCTATAATGTTCTATATGTAGAACTTTGGTATTTATATACATACATAAAATTCAAAAATGGTTAGAGATTGGAAAACTTGGAAGCAAAAAAGAAAAATAATGCTAATTAATATATCCCAATTCTTATATACATAATACAAAGTAGCCAAATGTTCATAACTTTTGAAGGGGAAAATGATTGACCCTAATTTTCTCTTCTGGGATCATTAGAGGGCCATCTTACAACAAAATCTTACACGGGTGCTTGCGCGTTATTTGGTGCGTTTTCCCGTAATGAAGTCATCAAGTATGGTGGCCGCCAAGTGTTAGTAGGCGTGCACGCACAATGAAAGCGTTAGGTCTGCTCATACTTTTTTTATTAATTCTAAATGGATTTACATGAAGAAGGAACTACATTGCGAGGTGTTGGTATATATTTCATGTAATAAGTTGCTTATACATTGTGATAATGGATACTATATAATTAATATTTTATTTTTTCGTTGCAGGCTTATGATTAGAATACTGAAATATGAATTCTATAGCAATTTTTTCAACTTTCCAACTTTTAAAAATCTGCTTGTCATTTTTTTACAAGTATTAGTAATTTACCATGTGACTGATGTCAAAAAATACGACAAAAAAGTCATCTATACAGGTTTAAAACAATCATTTATGTTATTGTTCTTTGTCTTTGTCTTATAAATTCTTGGTTTCAAACCTGTGTTCGGTACAATAAATATATACTTACTTATAATTGTGTCTTTTTAATGACAGTCTAGAATAAAATTTCATAATGTTTCTATTATGTTAGGTTATATAAAGTATTTATTTATGCAATATGGACAGAGATATGCAACAAGGAATCAACTCACAATACTGTACTTTTCCAGATTTTGATGTAGGTTAAAAGAGGAAATATTAACTTGCGTTTTGAAATCCAATAATCAACCCGTATTTATATAGTATAGACGCCTTGTTGCATATCTATATGGACATATATATGGATCTATCAACACCATTTGATCCAAAATTGTTCATTTGCTCGATTTATTTTCTTCTCTTGAAGTAAATCCTCCTAAAAGTCATAGAAATATAAGAAGACTTAAGGGGAGACGACCGCCATACTTGATTACGTCATTACGAGAAATCGCGCAGATGGCGCGCAAGCACTAGAGTAAGTATTTATGATAAAATGACCCTCTAACGATCCCAGAAGAGAAAATTATGGTATATTAATTTTCGCATAGGTGTTACCAGGCTCTGGATTATTTTAAGAGTCCTCGGTAAATCTCAATATTTTAAAATTCGTCATTACAAAATGAAAACTTTAATAATGATAACACATATTTTTTGTTTGCAGATAAAGTGTTGGGGGCCACTAGTGGCACTGTGGAGTGGGTGGCGTGAGCTAGAGAGCCGGCAAGATTACCGAGTGTGGCAAATATTGCGGCCCAACCGCCAACGGCCCAACCATTTCGTTCAGCAGCTTCAGACAGTCTTTCACATCAAATGTCAATTACTTGAAACGACGATTTAGCTCTGGGGACTTATCCTCGGAGTGTGACGATGCTGAAGCTCCCGTCGATCCTTATACCAAACCGCCTGTCACAGCTCAACCGCAGGTAAGAAATTTTCAAAAAGCCATTAATCCTCTAAATTGAGCATGAAACGTTATTTAGTTACAGATACACAATGTTTCAGATAGAACTATACAGTTCTGTTTCCTTTATTACGAAAAATGTAATAATTGATCCACAAGAAATATTATACATTAGCAGCAAAATATACAGTTTCACATTTTACTAACTCGTATTATTAATCTATATACAGGTAGACTAGAGATTTAATTAACTTATCTCTGAATTGCACAAAACGGTAGTTACATGAACCACCACCTTTGCAATATTTTCTATATAGAAAAAAAGAATGCCATGTGGTTATGTCAAGCATATTTAATATAATTTTCTTATACCATCTAATTGTTTTCCTTGTAGTGGCATATGTTGCCGTCATTTGATCACATCGATCAATACCCGACATGTGATCGTTGTACGTAGCTACATCATTTTTTCTCTGCCGAATCTATGCCTCACTGTGATCATACGGGGGCGATTTCTGGTGGTAATCACCAGAACATCCTTTTTATCCTTCCATTTAGCCACATACACTTACTTCTTGCGCACCCAAAAATGTTCACCGCACTTTAATTTTTTCTGAACTAGGGCTTTGGATTATCTCGTCGGTTAGAATTGAGGGTGCGTATGTGTTTTTAATTGCCATTCAAAATATTGTTTAATTCTGTTATAAGTCAGGTGGATCCGGAGTGATCTGAATTTGGATTTACGTGATTTCCTATTAAGATGTTTCATCAGCATTTGGTTCAATAAAGTATTATGATTTTAATTAATCTATTAGTGTTCTTGAAAATGAATCTAATTATTATTCGAATTTTGTTCTATTTTAATTTGTCATGTGGTGAATTAATCTCAGGGAAAAATTTTAGATATATTGTTGGATATTAGTGTTGTTTAGTTTGACCAAAATTTTGTAACTGTCCTCGTATTGGACGGATTCCAATAATTAATTTTATAAGAGACAGTTTTATTATTTTTCTTGAAAGTTTTTTTCTCTCCGAGTTCCATACCATTTTTAAAATTTTTGAAATGGAGATATTTATTATTAATTTCTTAATCTCCATATGATGAGATGCGATCCTGGATGTTTAACATTAAAAAACCAGGTCAGCGATTTGTGATCTGTAATAATGGTGAATTTGGGATCATATAGGTAAGGACTGATAATTTGTACACTTCATCCGATTGATAATAGCTCGCGTTCCGTGGTTGAATAATTAGATTTAGCTTTATTAAGGGTGTGGCATACGCGACAGATAGGTCGATAAGTAGATGAGATTACTGAACTTATTGCGAAATTACTCGCATCAGTTGTGAGATAAAACGTGTTTGAGAAATCAGGGTATTATAGTAATGGTTCTAAACATAAAAATGATTTTAATTTTTCAAAAAATTCCTGTTGGAGACTAGTCCAGTTAAATAGTGTATTCTTTTTTAGTAATTTTGTAAGAGGCTATATTAGAGCAATAGAATCTTAGAATGGATGGTAATATCCTGCAAATCCAAGAAACCAATTTTCTTTTGGGGAGGCTTATTTAAGGCATTGTGAGTGGAGGAAACCATGTTTACAAAGAAATCTGGTACAGTTTAGGATATAAAACAGTATCACAATCAGAATTTCAGGATTACTGACACATATATCTGCCACTGTTCATCAAAGCCATATCATTTTCTGTCAACTAAAATTATTTCTGGACTTTGCAGTGGTAGCTTTTTAAAACTTTCTATTATTAACGTGTCTCGTTTGCTAAATTACGGAATTTAATAAAGATTAATAATATTCTTAAGAGAATTTAATAGAAGTATTAATTACTTTTCTAACATAATTTTAATGCTGTTATATAAATATAGTTATTAACATATTAACAAAGTCACAAAAAGTATACTATATGATTTAGTTTAAGTTTATGAAATGTCGATAGTAAAACAAATTTCAGAAGCTTGAAAGCTTTATAATGATTTATTAAAAATTAGTAACCATAGCAGTAAATTTTGTAGGTAAAATGATTTCAACACGATGACTACAACTTTATAAGGTCAAAAGTTATCTTGTAATTTAATATCACTAACTTCTCAACATTATTATCTATTGATTTTGGTAACTTAATTTAGATGGTTCTAAGTTGGAAACCATTAAGCGCTAAATACATAGAGAACTTAAACTTTCCATGTGTATATCGGAAAATTTAGTTTGTATTTTAATATAAATTTATCACAGATATTTTAAATAAGTACTAGTTCTGTAGCAATACACATTCTGAAATTTAAGAATTTTAACAGTAAAATACATATTTTCCTTACTTTATTTTTCCATTTCAGAAAAGTTTTGGCGTCTTTATTTTTAACAAAAATGTTTATAAAACATTTTCGTATTCTACACAAATTAGATTTGGTGATTAATAAAATGATTTTTCTTTACTTATCTGGTGGTCCCGGAATATGGAAACACTCTGCAATATTCTTGGTATTTCTGAAAGAGTTATGAAATTTGGTATTAACATGTTTTCTTGGCTATCAAAGTTTGCAAATACCAATTCAGGAATACCAAAACCAGAAGTTAGACCAACTTTATTATTTTTAATGTTACTGATTATTTGTTTGAATTTCCTAACAGGATAAATGTCACAAGAGATGCAATGAACAACGAGTGGCACTTAGGGATTCATGCTTAATGCTTGATGTAAAACTAAGATATATTAAAAATAAGTTGATTGGCATTATATAGTGTTTAATAAGTCAATTTATAAAAATCGTCACAAATTGCTTTCTAAACAATTTTTTAATGGAGTTTTTTCATATATTGACAAATAAAGGTAGTTTATTAGTGACGATTTTTATAAATTGACTTATAAAACACCCTGTATAATACCAATTTAACTCATTTTTGATATACCATAGTTTTACAACAAGCGAGACTGATTCCCGAAGTGCCATTTCAAAATTCGAAATTTTTTTGTACATTACACCTCTTGTTCCATCTATCACGGGACACAGTGTATATGCCTCTGTATCTGTTATAAGCAGTAAAACATTTTCACGCTAATATTACACAAAGCATTTACCATTATTTCATCATATGGTTTGCAACGCTCATTTACTACGTATTAACAGTAGAGGTGTACTTGAGTAGCACTTAAAATACGCATAATAGCATTAATAATTTTATCAATTTATCATCAACACAAATTCACACGTACTGATTTTTCGCATCCTCCCTGATATTGTCGACATAGCTGTTACTATTTATTTTTATCCTCGCATCGTTTCTACATACTGCGAAGTTTATAGGTAAACTAATTCATTTATAAACATGAACTATATTTTTTAGATCTCGCTGCGTATACACAGCTACTAATGTGAGAGGTCAGACAGACCGGTTGTGGAGCTGATCCAGGCCTCACAGAAATTGTCCGTTGTCTAGTAATCATTAATCATTTGAATAATTTTTATTTACGCCTGATTTTATATTTAATTCTACTTGACCGCATTATGTCAAAACCTATTTTTTTCTCATTTGAAACATATAACTTGGAATTGTAGTTTTTCAAATAAAATTTATTTCATTGTATCTAGTTTGCGCATCTGATATTAATGTCAACAGACATGTCCAAAAGAAAATCTTCCTTTAGCTTTTTCCAATTCGTGATTATTATTTTTCTGTCTCTATTATTTGTATGCACTTGATTGTACCAGAACAACATACAACCCATCTCAGCATCAAATCTCAAATCGTTTGTATCAGACTAGCCTTATTGTCAAAATACACATCGAATTTGTCACTTTATGACCTTTATCATAGCAACATATTGAAATAATATAAAATAAGGTATCCTTTTTGTCTTAAATTGTTTATCTGATTATTTCATTCAACATAAAATAAACGTTTTTACTCTGTTCTAAAACGTGTATTAATAAACGTGTTTTCGTTTTTGTATTTCGGCTGATGATTGGATATAAGCCTGTGTTTTCGTTTTTGTATTTCGCTTTGTTATTGGTAGTTATAATGAATACTGAAAGGCACTACGACTGTTTCTATAGTTACCAAAAGCAAATTAATACATACGTCAACTGAAATGGCGACCTGAGCACCACAGGGTTCCATGCAACACTTTTTAAAAATATGAATTTGCGCGCCATGCTATAAACATCTGATAGTCCTTCTGAGAGTGAAAGTGAACCATTTCAATCACCTGGGTCAAAGTATGATCCCAGATTTGAAATAGCCATCACCACATAAACTTTCACTGTCTCGGCAAATCTTTGAATCCGAATTCAATTTGGAATTTTTGAAACAAAGTCTGATTGATGCGATTTATGCGAAGAGTATAAGTATGCTGAATAGGAGGTAGACTGACAGAAGGATTAAGTAGCCAATGAAATCACTATCGTCGTATGCTTCGACTTGCAAAATGTAATTGGTTTGCC
The DNA here is from genome assembly GCA_029963845.1 of Rhamnusium bicolor. Taxonomy (NCBI): domain Eukaryota; kingdom Metazoa; phylum Arthropoda; class Insecta; order Coleoptera; family Cerambycidae; genus Rhamnusium; species Rhamnusium bicolor. The sequence goes on along the minus strand of JANEYF010005186.1, from coordinate 206,716 downwards.
CAATGTCGGAATACCTTGTTTTTTTATAAGAAGAAATTAAAAGTATATAACATTACTACACATGAATCTCTAACTAAGTGAGGTTAGTGTACTATATGGGCAGAAATACATTCAGGTCGTACAAGCAATGATATTGCCAGTGCCCTAATACAAATCTTAGAAGGAATTTTTGCCGATCATCCGAATATTCAAAACAACTTAATTTGGACTGACCGCTGCGTTCCGCACAATAAAAATTCCCTTATCCCCATGGCAATAATAGATTTTTTAATTAGAAATAAAAATATTTCTTCTGTGACAATGAAGTATTCAATTCCCGGACATTCAGTAATTCAAGAAGTTGTTTAAGAGTGGCAGAGGTTTAGTCAACTTTTGCTCTCCTAGGATTACTATTAAAAGTGAATTGCAAAAATCTATTCCGCATTATTCAGCACTTTCAGAAATCCTCAAAAAAATTTTTTTACAACAAAATTACTTATACAAAGTTGTTCAATTATATTTCCAGCAAGGTTTACCTAACACTATTTTCTACAAGTTGTGTCCCAATGATAAAGAATTTCGTGCTGTAGTCGGTTGTAATGAAAACCAATCTTTACAAAGTTTTCAAAATCTTTGTATTGAGAATTCAGTACCTTCCAACACCTCAATCCAAAATAAGATAGAGCATATCAAATCAACGTTTAAGTGGATGCTTTTACAATATCAGTTGTGTATAATGAAAAAGTTGCCAAAAATTAGAAGTGTGATCAAACTATATTTAAATATATTTTGTTTTTGACTTTTGTATAGAGTTAATATTTATTTTATAGTGGGTTTATTTCTTATAGGGTCCTAAGGTTCTAAGTACATCACAATTTTTTTTAATCCTTATATTATCATTATTTTTGTGAAATTAGGAAATGTATTTCTATTTCTATTCTATCAAGCTATTAACAATATTAGTACTAAAAATATCCTTATTAAAAAAAAAACGTTTTTAACAAGATTCATGAAATGTGCATCATTCAAACTTTAAAATGCTCTTCTATAAAATTTGTAAAATGGGACTTAGGTCGCAAAATGTCATTGTTTGACAGAATGAAAAAAGAATTAAATTTAGATGATATTACATTTAATAATTGAAGGGGTCGATGCAAAAAAGGTATTAAACTGACTGTTTAAAAAATTGGAGTATCTTATTTAATAAAAGTGATATTAAAAATTATCGTTATCACCAAATGTTTCGTTATATTTCTATAACTAGAAATTAGATACCGAATGGATGAAAGAAATAAGAAACAACAGAACTCTTTGTTTGTGGTGAATGAAGCAGTAAAAACGTTTTTTCTGACAAATTAGCAACTTGCTAATTAACACCTTTATCCATCCACCCCTTCATTTGTAAAAATTAATTGTAAGTTTTAAAATAAAAAATTATTTAAATGATTTGAACGTAATTTTTTTTTCAAGAAATAATCTTAAGAAGTACAACTCGTTTAATTAACGATTACCGAAAATTCGTTTTTTTTTTTTCGAAACAAAATATGTTGCTATTAGGAAACATATTTTGTTTCTCATAAATCCAACGAATTTAATTTTCGATAATCATTAATATTCTTGAGATAAGCGCACGCCTATGAGAAGTCTTTACTCAAATGGTTTTTTGTCACATATTTTTATATACTTCTGAAATATTGTCCATGTTACCATTATCTCAAAGTTTATTTTATTGTTACTGTTTAATTACTAAACTCAATAAATGTTTATGGATATTTAGGATCTAAAGGTACACTATTATTAACTGAAAATTAGTAAATAATATAAATCAACAATCGGAGACGCTGTTTTTAATTAATGATTTCAATTTTCAGCTGAAAAATATTCCATAAACATGCATGCGTGTTATATGGCTATTATATGATATTAATAAATGTCAGTTGCCATTTTAAAAGTTATGTTGATGATTAAACCGTTTGTTATATTTTTAGATCATATTTTGGAATAAAATAAAAAGTTGCTTTTTTATATTCACAAATATGAAAAAATATTATACATTTTTTCATGAATTTACTTCAAATAAATGGTAAGACTTAGAGGGCATTTTCAACAGATATCCAATATAAACCTGTATGTAAGTCGCTCCTTAACTTTTTCTATCAATATAGATGATAAATAAAGACAAAAGGAATGGTAAAATAAAATGAAGGTTTAGTAGGTCAAATTAGAAGGAAATCTTGATGTCAATATTTGTTTTACTGGAACAAAATACAAATTTATTTTTATAATTAGAGATGAGGATTTTGTGGTACCTTTAAAATGTTGACCGGACGTTTTAATCTCAAGTTTGAAATAAAAACAAGTGTTGCTAGATTGTCATAAGAGGCTAAGGATTTTATTTTTATTATTAATGTTAATGACTTTTAATATTAACTAACTTATATCCTTAACTTTTTAATTACAGTTATTGTTACAGATATCATATTTTGATCCAATAATTCTTTTTGTTTTATCATCAAGGAAGACATACATTTCCTCGAATCAAATTTTACAACTATTATTGATAAGATTTACTACGCATTTCTACATTGAAAAGTGCTTCGGCCTAGTCCACTCTTCCAGACATATCTGATGGGCTTTTCCAATGGACCTGTATCACACTACTACATCCCTAATTTTTATTTAATGCCGTTGTAGAGATGTTGCAATATAAATTAATAAAATAATATAGTCATCATATTTGCCTGTAATTTGACCTACCAAATCTGTATATTATTTCGTTTTTGGTAAACATTTGTAGAGTACTGTTGAGAGCGATTTACATTATGTAGAATATCTGGTGACTCTGCAGTTTTATTGAAGTACTTTGTACATTTTATGATGTAGATATAAGTGACTGTAACTATTGATAAGTACTAAAAAATATTAAAAAAAATAAATGCAATTAAAAAAGAGAATATTGTGTAACTAAATCACAACCTACATTTAAAAATATGGCGGATGCGCTAATGTAAACGAATATTATGGCGGCACAGTCATTCATCACTGTAAAAATGATTGTCGAATGCAGAAGAACAATCAATTTGAAACATATGCCTACAAAAGAAACCGATATAGATCCCAGAGCGCCTTCAGCATTACCCACAAGCTAACTGACATTCACTGGCAAGAAACTGTTTAAATTTACAGCTAGCATTTTTTTGTTTCTTATATCTTGTGAGACTATACCGATCATTATTATCAATTCATTTCATCTTTTCCATTTTGGAATTCTACCCTCTAGAGCAGTTCCCCTATCTATTCTGTTGTAAAGTTAAACATAAATTTATTTATGTGTTAAAAAGAGACAGGCAGCAAATTAAGAAAAAGCCCTAAGGTGCTATAAGCCCGAGCTGATAGCGTTTCTATGCACGAAATCTCATCGATATAAATTGAGTACGACATTACTGATCTTAGATCAAAATCTATGCTATACTACGTAATCCAATACATTTTATTTCCTCAAAAATATATAAATTCTATGGAATTCCAAAGCATGTAGCACTTTTCTTAGACAGAAATAAACAATTATTTTTTATAATTTATAGTTTATTGGCATATATGTAAAAGGCATTATACATGATGATTCATGATGAAACGGATATACTGATATCGTAGATAGAGTTCACTTAGGTTAATTAGACTTGGCTATTAAAAAATTTTTGATCTTTTTTTTATCCAACTATTGTGGTGTGATTCATAATTTTTTGCCCAACACTTTTTAATATCATATCTTTAAAATTGGTTGTAAGAATTAGCTCATATTTGGATTGTTTAGTACATTACTAATTGTCAAGTTACATGCGTAATCAAAAATAGAAAATTCCAGGGATGGATTAAAAAAAAATTATTTCTGGGGCTTCTATGAAAAAATCACCCCGAGTACATTTTTCTCAAATTCTGATATTAAATTATGAAACTACATACAAAAATGATCGAAACTGTGTATTTGGTTTTTCTCTGACGCTTCTAGAGAATTTTAAAAAACTACAAAATAAATTTACAAAAAATACATTTCCTTCTCTTATTTCAATGAAATGATTTCATATTGAAGAACTTTGTGATTCATACATGACCCTGTATATTTTTTTTAAATTCTGTTACTAAATTATGAAATTACATGCAAAGATGAAAGAAACTGTGTATATGTTTTTTGTCACCATACAACAATACATTAATAAGTATAACATTAAAAACAACAAGCTACAACAAATTTACAAAAATTAAAAATCCTATAATTTGGAAAATGGAACCTTTCTGCCTCCTTACATTTTCTTTGCCGTATCATCAAATTACCTATGACTTTCCTAATAACTAAAGGATTATTCCTAACCTCATATATTCTCGTAATTAATTGTTCTCTTGTGTTAATATTCTCACTATACACCATGGTTTTTAGGTATTTCAATAAAAATTAATCCTTGGGATTAAAATCCGGCGATCTTGCTGTCGTTGGATGTGGAGCTTCTTGATTTATTCACCAGTTTTGATAGAAATCATTTAAGAGTTGCCTAACTGCTGCAGGAAAATGAAAAGATACTCTGACATGCTGAAAATGGATGCCTCTAATAGCCCGGACAAATTATTTTGTAGAAAATCTAAATAACTTCTCCCATTAATCGATTTTCAAAGATAATTTTACACCAGACATTTACAGAACATTATTTATGTTGAAAAAGACCCTCCCCTTATTGCATTTCGGTTTTCCTCAGCACACACGTGCACATTTCTTGAATTATTTATTCCATCTCAGGTAAATTATGCATTGTTAGTAAACAACGTTCGGCCTATGAATGGAAATCCAATGGCAAAATGAATTTTTTTAAGACGAGCCCCAGAAATAAATATTACTTAATCTGGTTCTTTAATTTTCTATTTTTGATTATGATTTTATTTCAATCATGTATGAAATCACAAAATTTTTCAATATAAAATATTTTCATTCAAATAAGAGAAGAAAATGTGTTTTTGTAAACTTATTTTGTATAGTTCCTCGATTTTGACGAAAATTGATCAAGTGTGACAAAAAAAAACAAATACACATTCTCCATCATTTTTGTATGTAGTTTCATAATTTAGTATCAGAATTTGAAAATAATTTATAGAGCGTGAATTTTTTCATTCGAGCCCTAGAAATAAAAATTACTAAATCCAGCCTCGGAATTTTCTATCTTTGATTAGGCATGAGAATTAACAATTAGTAATGTATTACACACTCAAAGTACGAGCTAATTCTGACAAGCAGTCTTAAAGATATTAGTTTAAGAAGTATTGGACAATATGCATAAATCACTTTGTAGATGGATTGAAAAAGAAATCAGACGTTTTTAATAGCCATTTCTAATTCACCTAAGTGGATTCTACCATAACAGTATGTCTCTTTTGTTGTGAATCATCCTGTATAAACTTAAAAAAATAGATTCTAAAAATAAAATATGCTAAAATAAAAACGGTGTTTTTAATATTATCACGTTTGGATAGAAGTAGTTCATTCATTACAACGAAAGTTGAAAGAAAGAGTTCATAAGCACATGTGTATTCTAACAATTAAAGTCTTCCTTATAAATAAAACTGGATTCAAATTGTTTTCAAAAAAAATCTGTTAAAATCAAATTTAAGTTTGAAATGGTCTCATTTTCGGCCATCTCGTATAAATGTGGGTTATGGTAATACTAAAATATCAAAAGGATATCTATTGATGAAAATGTGTCCTCTGGTAGTGAATATGTTCCTTCAAGTAAAGAAGGAAACAGCGATGAATGTGAAATTTCAGAGGAAATTTATCAAAAACCTGTTATTAAAGAAGGGGTTACTAGACAAAACAAATAATTATTACTTATCACTGCCGGAAATGAATTAGCTTTAGATAGCCACAGTGATACCACTTTTATACAAAAAAAACTAACTCAAAATGAAAATTTTTGATTTAAAGAAAAAACTTTTTACAAAAGGGAGACGAAATCCGAACCAATGGAAAAAATATCAGGAATTCAAGAGATTGAGGAAATGAAAATTTTTTTCAAAATTCACGAAATAAACATCACCATAAAATGTTGCTTGTCTCAATGTATCTCAAATGAACATACAAAATACACATTAAAGAATGCAAGGACAAAAACCTTTGTGAGAAATTTATAGTGAAACTTCTAATGTTAATATTTGTTCTACGAAGTTCCACCTTTTTTTTGGGGCATCTAAAAAGTGATATGTGTAGTGTGATTCTGGACAAAATATGGATGAACATAGAAAATTACAAAGCAGGTTTTGAGGCTCAACGACGAGATAGAGTAACACCTTTTGTTGATAAAAATAAGTGTTATATGACTATTGATGTACACCAAACAATGCCACTTCCCGTGTGAAAGAGCTTTTACAAAGATTAAACTAGTTCAATAAAAAAAACGTTCTGGACTAAAAAGTAAACTTCAGAGACTATATTAAATGGATTGGGTTGAGGAGTACGGATACTATTTGTACAAAGAAAGCCTAGTTGCATCATGAATTTACCACCACTGATGAACGGAAGCCGGGAAGGTCAGAATGAAGAAATTACTAATACATTTAGAGAAAAAGAAGAAAACAGTTCAAAAATTGGGCAATTTATGTAAACAAATTAAATTTATAAAAGAAGAATACAAAGGAGAAATCTTTGAATAAAATTTAGAAAGTCCAAAAAAAAGGAAAACTAATTAGTTTTAAAAATAAAGCTTTTTATATTCATTTTTAATATTAAAATGAAACATATTTGAAATCGTAACACCTCTTTCAATCTTGCCTGTATAAGAGTGTAATGTATATTAAACTATTTTGTTTTGTAAAGAAAAGGTGCAAAAATTACTATAGTGCTAACAGAATAGTATACTGTATACTATTCTCTATACTATTCTGCCTACTAAACTATTAGTTGTTTTTTGTAAAACAAAATAAATAGAAAAATCTGAACCTATGTTTTTAAGTCGTTTATGCAAAATACTTTGTACATGACACATTTATCCACTTTTGTCTTCAATTCATATACCGGGTGGGCCAAAAAAACCCGAACTATTTGTTTTTCCTTGCAAAATGTTTGCTTCTCAGCCGATTTTAGCGAACTTGGTGGCAATAGTTAGCTGATTGATAAGGCAACAAAAAGTCAAATATTAGAATGGCCGAAACATCAAATTGCAGATGGCGGACGCAATTGAAAATAGGCCTTCTTTTGCGATCTCTCTTTTTAATTGAAATTTTCAAATTGATAGAACTAATGACATATTTCAAATGAATGAAATTTCCTCTACATTTTAAGAATAATATGAGTATATCGGTTCATTGCTTTTGGAGATATTTGAACAATAAATACGCTTGGATATTTTGCTTGCCAATTTTTTATTTCTCAACCGATTTTAATGAACTTGGTCTTGTTATTTAGGCAATAGAACTAGTTCTAAGGAACTGTGAACAGTAATTTCAAGATACAAGACTCATTTTCTACTAGTATTTCTATTACTTATACTACTACATCTTAAATATCAACAATGAGAACTAAATAAATAATTCATAAATAATATTATCTAGGTAAATAACAAGATGAGATGGTAGAAGATATTTCACCAGAAATCCATAATTAGGTGGTAAATACTAATGGAGTTCGCCCTGTAAAACAAATATAATATTATAAATCATGGAAAAAATCAGTATTTTCAAACACCAAAGATTCAATTAATAAGTAGGTAATGAAGTTTAGCATATTATACCCCTTGAATATAATCTCCTCGTATTGCCATAATTACTGTAACTCTTCTTCACCAGCTGTGTATGATTTGTGCTATAGAAATTAGAGACAATTTTTCACAATATTGGCTTAAGCCTTATCGTAGCTGTTCAATATTATTAAATTGATTTCGGCCATTGTTTTGCAGTCTCTGGAGAAAATATGGACATGCAAAGTAATCCAATGGATTTACTTCAGGACTGTATGGCTCTATAAATTAACATCGGCCTTTCTCCGGTACGCCAAAGTTGTTTGTGCTGTATGCGCAAGTGCGCCACTCTGGAAAGTTACATAATCTATAGCATTTCTATCACTGACTTGATGCTATAAAAGAGATCCCCATTAGTTAGAATACAGACTACCTACGCAGGGTGGCAGAAACAATGATTGTTCTATGGAACCTTAAATTTTACAGACATTGAACACAATTAGGAAAAATTGAACTCAATTAGGAAAAACATATTTTATGCAATGGCCGACCTGTGGTATTGAGTTGCATCCATTGCATTATTTTGTATGGCAATATTTTCCTCAAAGTCTGCACAAAGACCAAAATCAATTTGTTGATTCATTCAACCTTTCCTTGATGAAAATCCATTTTACAAATAAACACAATATAAACTTATGTTTTCAAAGAATTAATAAAGAAGTCTTTTACTCACCTTCTGATGAAGCCACTGTGTGGAGAAACAATTGTCATGAGATTATTAAATTGTGAAAATCAAACATAAGTTTATTTTGTGTTTATTTGCAAAATCAATTTAATATAATAATATTGAGGAACACCTTAACCTAATATTGGGAAAAACTGCTTCAAATTTCAATAGACGTGGCCATACACAGCTATAGGAGAAGAGTTGTGGCAATTATGGGTGCACGAGGAGAACAAATTTAAGGAGTATGATGTGTTAGACTTCATCACTTACTTATTAGTTGAATGTTCAGTGTTTGAATCTATTGATCTATTTAATGGTTCAATAATATTACATTTGTTTTACAGGGCGAATTTTATTAGTATTTACTACATAATAATGGATATCTGGTTATATATTTTCTACCATCTCATCATGTTATTTACTTACATAAGATTTTTTATAAATTATTTCTCTAGTTCGTATTGTTGATATTTAAGATGTTGTAGTTAGTATAAGCAATAGAAATACTAATAGTCTCGTATTTTAAAATTTCGATAATTTGTACGCAATTTCTTAAAGCTGATTTTATTGTCTAAATAAGATGATCAAGTTCATTGAAATCGGTTGAGAAATAAAGAATTGGTAGACAAAATATAAAAGTTTGCATTTTATTTCAGATTTAAATGGCAAGATTTAAATGGCATGTAGGTTTTTATTTAATTCACTATATCTCCAAAAATAATGAACCAATATAATTCATCGTAATTTTAAAATGTAGAGGGAAGTTCATTCTTTCGAAATCTGTCATTAGTTCTGTCAGTTTGACAGCTTTCAATTAAAAATAACAAGCACAAAAGAAGGCCTATTTTCAATTGCGTCAGCCATGTTGAATTTTTATGTTTCAGCCATCTTAACATTTGACTTTTATAGCCCATTCATTCAGCTAACTATTGACACCAAGTTCGCTAAAATCGGCTGAGAAGCAAAAAATTAGAAAAGAAAAATAAATAGTACGATTTTTTTTTGGCCCACCCGGTATGTCATGAGAGTAACAGTACGTTATTTCTATTTAAAAATATAATACATAAATGTGAAATAAATGATGCTGTAATATAAATCGTAATTAATAACTAATTGTTGGCTATAATAATAATTGTAAAACTTCTGAGGATTGCCAAAAACTTCAAGTGAATTCCAAGATAATTCCATAGAATTCCACGGAATTTCAATAGAATTTCAGAGAATTCCACGAAATTCAACATACTTGTTTATCAAAGTTCTAAATAGGTTTACCCCTCGATTTATCACTTTGCAGAGAATATTTATTTATTTGTGATATACCAAGCCATTTTACAAATATCAATTAATCAAGCAATCTAATCACGCTGTGAGCTGATTTATATAGTAATATGGGACACTTTGTAAAATGATTAATATTTTCATAATAGCGCTAATTTTATTGTCATAAATTACCAGTATTAGATCTTTAAGCTACTTGCACACACTTTTACTCCATTTTAAATAAGAAGTATGAAAGTCCTTATTTTGCTCAGTATCTAAAAAATACATCACGTAGAGGACTCCACTTAGTAATCCATCCTGTCCAAATATACACCCTCATTTTCAATTATTTTAGAAGTTGCCTGAAAATACCTTTCAAAATCCGCAGCTGTAGATGTAGGGTCCCTATAAGCACGCTGAATTATATATCGGCCTTGTTTAAATATAGCTAGGGGAAGCTACCATTGCGATGTCTTTCACTTTCATTACCAATTCTATCTTATCTTTTAATAATTCGAGAGTTTTACTTTATATAACTCAAATACCGCTTAGTCATTTAAAAAATAATGTCATTTTTTTAAGAATGTTTTATTTGTCAGTTTGTCAGAAGTGGTATGGTGGTTTCTGAAAAACATAACAGGTATTGTTGGGTCACCGTAAAATAAACATTACACTTAAAAAAAAAAAAAATATATATATATATATATATATATATATATATATATATATATATATATATATATATATACCGGGTGTAACAGGATCATGGTTCACCCCCTTTTCTCCTTTAGTTTTGAAGATAATTGATTGAAATTTGGTATATCCTATATACATAATAAGCGGCAATTTTTGACATACAAGTGATTTTTTTTCTCTTTCGGTTTCGCCGGAAGTGACACTAACTTTAGATTTTTAAATAGAACACCCTGTATATTATTACATTCTTGAATTCTGTATAATTTTTTGAATCCAACGATAGCAGATAAGTGACATTTCAAACGTCAATATTTTTTATAATATAATTTTTGTTTTCCATTTAAGTGTGCCATGACAATTCCGATTTATTCTAAATGACCCCTGTAATGCTAGAAAAATCAAAAAAATACTAAATTACGTGATTTATGAGCAAATAAAGTTCAACAAAATGGTTTTGGGGGCCAAACTCAATTTTTTCAAATGAAACCATATTGGTACCGTGGTACCATTTATTAGTATATAGCGCATATTTTGGTAGGTATAAAACTGATTATTCAAGTTCGTTACATTCATTATAATAATTTTTTTGATGTAAATGTTGCTTACACATTTTTTTTTACATTTCATACAAAATGTAGAATGTTTTCTGTCTTGCATCAATTTCTTTTCAGTGGCGGCTCGTCTCTTTCTGCTGGGGATCTTGTATTTTTAGAAGTTCTTTAATTTCTTGTCGTAATTCTCGAGGATCTGTTAATTTCTATACCGTCGTCGGTCGTCTCTATGTTCCTCAATTAAGGCACGCTCAAATTTTTTATAAAAGATCTTCTGTTCATCTTCAAATTTCTGACAGTAAAGTTTAATAAAACGTGGCTATTTACACCTGCTATATTCAATACCGTATAAAAAACTGCAAGTGCCCATCGTTTAGTTCTGCAATTTCACGCACTTACAGCACACTTCTGATCAAGAGAACCGACTGCAGTTTTGTTAAATTGTAAAGGTCTATGATTTCTGGCTTTTTCGTTTCATCATTATTTGTTGACTGGTCGTGATATAAAGTTGAAATTAGTCTCACACTTCTATTTCTGCCTGAACATAAGAGACCAAGGTAATATCTGGTGTAAAACCAAATATGGAAGAATTCACTTCACGTTGTCTATTGGCCAAAAATTGGGTAGAAATTTCTCGCTTATTTCTCCTAATCATACCCAGATATGTTAGTTTATTTTGCTTTAGCTATTGTAGGAGCTCTAAAGACGTGAACCAATTGTCTTCTGTGACGTTTCGGTTACTTTCCGCTATTGGGGCAATTAGTTCTTAAACAGTCAACGTAGGTATAGCCAGATTTCTAGGATTCACAGCATTCGGGTTTTTGCCAGTGTACATAAATGTATTTAGAAGATAGTGTGTCTTTATACCGTATCGTTGTGGTTTACTTTTTTATGTAAAAACTGCATTTGCCTCTGAATCCCACAACATCTCATCCAATGTTACATATCTATAAGAACTGTAGTTGCTCTAATAGTTAAAAAAAAAACTGTGAAAAAGGTCGTCAATTTTACGATTGGTGTGTTCTACAATTATATCAAGGATTTCATTTGTGATCAAAAGTAACCACGCTTCATAAGGGATACTAGGTGTGTTTCTGTCAACAGATCCTTGCAGTCAAGGAAGTTGCAATATCATATTTTCAGCTCCTATTCTGGAACTTACAGGGGGAGTGTTGGACCACTTATACCTAATTTTACCGTAAAAGTATTCGCCTACTTCGTCGTCGTATGAAATTCACTATCCCTGACATCGGATAAATTATTTAAAATATCTCCTAATTCCACGTCGGTTATATATCGGGACATTTTGAATAAGAGTATTTATTAAATGAGGTAACACAACTAGTATTGTTGGGTCAAATTTGACCTCGAGATTTTGATTGATATATACGTTTTGAACCCTCCTGAATCCATTCTGACTATTTTCCGAAAATGTCTTTCGGTGCGTGTGTGTGTAAATGTGTATCCCCGATAACTCAAAAAATACTAATGGGAGATTTCCCAAATTTGGCAGTTAAGATTTTCAACAACATTTTAGGTGACACATTAAATTTGGTGAATATGGTACCACCAGATGAGACATAATGAATGAATGAAGAAAAAATTTACAATTTTTGGAAAAAAAAATTAAAAATTTTTATTGCATTTCTGGACGAATCTCGACGAATTATAATGAAAAAACGTAGCTTTATGGAAAAAAAATCTGTCAGCATGTCTGTAGTATCGCGATAATAGCCACAGTTTTTGAGATAAAGCTTTCAAATTTGGTACACGTTCTAAAGGCCAAAGACAACGATAAATTCGTTGCTGAGTAAAATTGGCCAGCCGAAAGGAGGTCCACGGGACCCAAATTTTTTTGTATTTATTTGCCTTTACAAAAAAATATATTCTTGATGGATGATTATAAATCATGTCTACAATATCAAACCAATAAAATATATTTTCCAATTACTTAAATAAAGCTGTTGTAATCTGAAATATTTTACACATTTGGCCTTAAAAAATGGGGTTAGGATAAATTTAACAGTTTGACATTTGAAAGGTCTAATTTAGTTACAAAAATGTCAATGTCAATAACAAGAAATTGTTAAAATATATGACATGAATTATTATTGACAGTATCGAATGATGCTGAGAATTAACTATTTAAAAATTTTAATGAAACATTTCAAGGTACGATATTAAAATTTAATTGAGGTAAGTGAAGAATTAAACAGAATGATTTTTTTAGATCAGGATGATATATACTGGTATAAGAAAGTTATATGTTGGCCACATCAGATATTTTAAATCGGTTTCTTGACCATAACTTTTTTGTTTGATATTCAATTGTATCTTTCTTGGTCGAATCGGATTCCTCGGAAAAATCTACATCACACTAGTTTTTGATTTACGAATTTGTCTTGCAAATTACTAAGGTACAGTTTATTGTCTACGAGAAGAAAAATCTTGTTGATATATTCTGGAAAGTATTTTATACAGATACCTGTCTTCTAGGATTTTGAACTTAACATTTTGTCTCGATACACCTCGGAATTCATTACTATGCACTTTTGGATCAAAAATATTGATTATGAGAAAATCTTGAGGACATCTTTTAATAGAAAATATCATTTAGTTAGAAGCATCTTCACCCATCCGGACACGGTAGAATAGTTGGTTAGAGCGCGTATGTGGTTTTAATAAAAGATTAAGTGGAGCTGACATTCCAGCTCATTTTCAGATTCGCCTTTAGCAGGTTTTTACATTCACATGTTTTGCGCATTATTTATACACTATTTTTTAATTTACCCTATACATATCCGTTGATTTAAATTGTTAATATGTATATTTTTATTTTTTACATACATAAATATATTTTTCATTATATGCATAGCCTAAACCGAAGAAAAGAAACCGCTAATAGGGCCCAATATAATAACCGCTTTCCCAATATATATATATATATATATATATATATATATATATATATATATATATATATATATAAAAAAAAATCAGTAAGCTATATTTTCAAAGTTTGAAGAGTGAAAACCATACCCGCCCATGGTTTTTTTAAAACGAATTTATTTATTATAATTTGACTGATTCAAATCATTGATAAAACTTTTTATGCAGCAAAAAAGTTATCTGTGTAATTATGCGATTGCATAATTATGTGTATTTATTCTTAGTAATCAGTACATTGTTGATATTACCGGTTTAACAATAATTCGGGATTAAACGTGAATGAGTAATAAAAGCTTTTAACAGATATGGTGCTGGTGAGGTGCTGGGTAATAGTATCACTACTCAGAGACTCTACGTTGAACGGTTCCTTATACGTCGACATCTCAATCACGAAACATTTCGCAGTGTAGTGCAACATCTTCGAGATTTCGGAAGATTTTTAACTCAAGCACATTTGCGGGAATGTCGCCGTAATGGCGCAATGCTACAAATTGAAAAATAAGTATTGAATATCGTCGAGGAAAATCCCTCAGTAAATAGCAGAAGGCTTGCTTTGCATTATCAATCATCGCAGGCCACCGTCTGGCGAATATTACAAGAGCAGGGCTTTCATCCCTATCATATTCAACCTGTGTAAACCCTGCATCTCTTAAGTCGCCTGGAATGTTTTCGGTGGCTTTTGCAAAGAATTTATTTGTCTTTGTTGAGCGCTACCATTTTTTAATTGTTTTACTTATATAATAATAATAGCTTGAGATTATTTACAAAAACTATATATGTTCCCTGCTAAAACTGGAAAAGCAATGGGGTTAGTTTTAAACTGGAAATACTTTTATATTCGTTAGGTTCCACATAACTCTCAACGGGTTATAAGTATGTTACAAAATAATTTCTGATATTTATTTGGAGTTTCATATAAATTTTGAGTTTATCACATACTGACTTATAAAACAAAATCTTCGTAACGCTAGTTAACATATTACCTTTTTATATTTGAGTAACAGTTTACAACTCTGGTTCATAAAACCATAAAAAGTAACAGTCAATCTACACGAATAGAAATATAACAAAAAATTAATACAGCAAAGTGAAATTTACTATAATAATTAACATAACATTCAAATACAAGTAAAATCTAACACTAAGACAAGTAGTACAGAATGCCGCCCAAGGCTTAATCAAGCCGGCAAAAGGAAAAAACGTAAATTCTCTAACTTAGGTAAGCAAAACACCGCTGCAAAACAGATAGAAGTCTCCGAGACACAACAGAAAAAAATACGACGCCACAGATAGGAAACGGCACGTAATGCAATATTGTCATCTCAATCAAGGCAGTGCTGATACCTTATAAATCTTATAATACACAAAATGTACTGCTTGGAGCTCCTGTATTGGATCTTTGTCGTTGAAATAAAAATGGTTGTACTTACATGTGGTGCAACATTAGACTTCTCCACAGGAGACAAATTTTATATCAGTAGTACCAAAGACTAGCATATCATTAAACTTTTAAAGTCACTCACATTAAACATTAATTTTATATTAATTGATAATCCTTAATCAAATTACATCTCGAATACCAAATCAAACAGCCTCTCTTCACAACGTTCTGAAGTTCTCCTCAAAAGCCATTTTCGAACTTCCGGTTCTGGCGCGCCTCCTCGCTATAGAGGTACGCACTAAAACCATCTAGCTATAGACAACCTATCATTCAATTGTGCAGATTTTGCTTAACTATCACGTTCTAAAATAAATTTAAATTTTCTTTTATGCAAAATACAGTGCGATCAAAAAAGTGGACCGTTACATAATCAGACTAGTGAACGTCAGTACACAAAGTACGTAAAAATGTAAAAATTATTACATTTCAACATTACTATTATTATTTATTCAGAAATATGCCATAATTTTTTGTTGTTGTGTAGGTATAGGTTATATAAATTACGACTGCTTACTTATAGGATAAATAACGCGGTTATTTGTTGTTATTAAGGGCGTTGGTAATTGGGGGTTTTAAGTATACTTTTACTTTCTATACTTGCCTGAAAATTACCAAAAATATGAGAGAACTATTTGGTTTTCTTTGGTTTATTTCGGAGTCACGCTGTATGTACCAATATTTACTTATACGGAGTAGGACAGAGCTCAACTATAAATTTCTCTTACAAAATATGAAGATTTTCCTAATTGATCAAAAGATCACAAAATCTTTGAAAATTTACATAAGAAATACTTTAATCCCATTAATTAAGGAAGACATGATAGATTGATGTCATTATTATTTTGGATTTCAAATATATATCAAGATTACTATAAGAATCTTCCAAATGTCAATAATGATAATGGAAAAGACAGCCTTAACGGTTTTTACAACCTGCAATGTATTTTCTACTGAAAAATGACCCTAGTATCACTAAAATTGCTAAAGAAGAATGGAAAATCTAAAAACAAAAAGTTTGATAGCATCTTGAATATATTTTAAGTAAATACACATCAACTGATATCTAGTTTTCAACTTTTAATTTAATATTATTGTTGTTCTAATATGTCAATTGATAGTAGCCCTCTTTAAATGCATATTATTCACAAACTTATAATTTTGTGATACCCGCCTTCTTCGCTCCAACTCCAGATATGTTTATAAACTTAATCCAGTTAACCTATAAAAAACAGTACATTTAATTGGATCGTAAAATATATACATCGAAACACTTCAAGTTCCTAAAGTGAACAATTTAATTAAATCTCTGAAAATGTCACCGGTCGTTTCACACATCTTTAAACACGATGTGTCTTCGCTTGTAAATATTATAAAATTAATTTTACCGTTTTTCAGTAAATAAAATGAAATTCTTCTCTTTCTTGTGATATTTTCGGAGGAAAAGTCTAAATTGAAAGGAACTTTCACCAGTCATTAAAACTGAAAAGATTAGCAGGCTCAACACTAATTGGTTAAGCCAAGACAAAGCACAACCTTTGCGATCAATGCAACCGTGCTTTAACAGGAACTTTTACCGCCAAAGTGAAGAGGGTGCGTTTATTTGACGCTGATAAATTTAATTATATTGAACTTCTGCGGTCTTCTAATACAATAATGGATAAAAGTTACATGTAGAATTTCCGATTATAGTCTTGTCACATAAAAATAGCATAATCCTCCGCGATGCGAAAAACAGTTGATCTATTATTGTTTTCATATGTCATCGCTCTAGCGATTAATACTTAACGATTTAATTTTTTTATGTTTATACAATTATTATGACCTAAAAAATAAACTAACAGACCGACATAGTTTTATTTTTCTACAACCTCCACTGGAAAATTCAAATGTTTATTTCTATTCATGTATGTTTAAAGTATCCAAATTTAGGTAGGAGCTTAAAGTTTTAAATTTAAAATTCTCACTCTAATTAGTTGTTTTATAAACAGTGTTGTCGACGAGTTCGGCAAAAGTCCAAGAATCCAACTATTATTTAAGGAAAATCTAAACTAAAAAGATTAATATGTTGATCTAGTTCTATGTGGGGCTTATTTTTGAGTAATCCCGTTTCAAGTCCGACCACATATTCGTTATTATAACAGGGAAGTGATTCAAATTTTAGTGACGTATATAATGTTACAAAACGGCTTCAATAGTAAGGCTGAAAATAAATTACCTTAAAATACCCGTCTATTACGATAAAAAATAAATACGATTTTTGCCAAACCCATATTAGCGATAAAGATACAGTAAATATAGTTTCAGAATCATGTATTCTAAAAACAACTTTATACTGCTTCATGAAAAAATTTTGATTTTTAATACTTTATTTTAATGTAAAGGATAATTGAATAAATAACATAAAACAATAGTTATTAATGACCCAAGGACGAAAAAATTTGTTTTTCGTACGATTACGGAAAATATTTTCGTCTGTGTCATACACTATTTTTTATTTGAATTTATTTTAATTGAAAAATCGTATCTTAATTGACTTCACGTCACTTTGACATAATCTAATAAGAATATCATGACAGTTTGTTTCATTTGTTTATTGTACACATTGTTTTGTTCAAAATTGTTTGCCGTCCGAAACGTACCTTTCGTCCTAGGACGAAAAGTACTGTTACGCCACTGGACTGTGTAGACTTGTTAGATGAGACTGGATTTGTACGCGAACGGCCGGGAATATTCTGGAATACTCTAGACCGTGTGAATGGATGTATAAATAAGACACACGGTAGGCCGAGACTCAGTCTTAAATTGAACGTAAACCAGTAAAGAAGAAATAAGAAAGAGACTTATATGTGTTCAATTGTGATTATAATTAAGATAATAATTAATCTATTGTTGTTAATTGTTAATTAGTAAATAAAGTAGTGAGTAAGTGTTACCTGAACTTTCAATCAACGAATCTACAAGTTTTGTTTGAATAGCAAACACATAACAGTACTTTTCGGCCGGGAATAGTAATCGCCTAGCAACTACAAAAAAAGTAATAGCTGTTATAAAAAGGTGACCTTTTCATTGAGATATTCAAACCAAAAAATGTTACTTTTCTGTACAATCGAATAAAAAATATTTTTTTTTTCGATTTTATTGAAAAACGATGTTTTTGGTTCGAATCTGGACGAAGAACACATTTTTATAACAGGTATTATTATTTGTTGTTTAAATGGCAAAGAGGAATTCATTTTATCAAATAAATATGAAATAATACTATAGATTATATAGGTTAATTAGAAAGTATACTCTGGTTCACAATAAAGTTTTCATTAACTCCTCATAATTTCGAGTACAGAGAGTACTTCGTGATTACCCTATATAAACCGTTGCATTATTGAGTATTGGTTAAATGAAATGAACCCCTCTTTCACATTTAAAAAAAAAATTAACTATTTTTTCAAAAAAATTTATGAGTCATAGTAAAGAGCTGTCAATATGAAATTCGGTACTTAGGCCTTCTAAGCATTCCCGATTCATATTTCCTAAAGATCGTTTCGTAAAAAAAATCCCTAATGGCGTGTCTTAATTTTTAGCATTGTATTTTAGTTATAGTAGGCCGTAGACATACAACATAATAAAAATTATCACTCAGGAAGAGAAATCTTGTCGAGTACTACAATTTGAAAAAAAAAAGAATTTTCAATTATCCGAAATACAAGCGAAAGACAAAAGTGTATTTGCTCAAAGTGAAACACACTGTTATATGAATCTGATGTGTAAATAAAAGTATTGAAAACATCTTTGTAATTTTTATTTCGAGACTCCTGTGCATCTTCAAAATGTTTTCCAAGAGACAAAATTGTGTGATACGGGATAATATTCGCTCCGTGAACTAGTATTTTATCAGCAGATGAAGACACATTGTACAATGTATATTTGCTTACATACAGTTGTTCTGCGATCTTAAAAGCATAGTCTCCAAACTTTTGTTTATTGATTGGTTTCCCATTCTTAGTTTGCATAATATCAAATCTATTTATCAGGTCTTCAACAATTCCAGTTATGGCAGATGTACAGGCAGGATTTTCAAAAAATCTTGCAATGCATCATTACTGTTTCCTTTAACTTGTCGATATTTGTCCATAATTAAACCCAATTCCCTACGAAACTTTTTCTATACACGTTGTTTTTTAATTTATTTTTCTCGTTTATATTCTTCAGTGGTTGGAGATCACTTTTCAAATTATTTGAAGTGTGTATAATAAGTTTCATACAGTGAGTCCAAGCATGTAACGTACAGAGTCCAAATTTTGAAAGTCTCTTTCGCTTCTTTGCTTGACAAGTTCAACATCATTAATTTCTTTTGGTTAAGTATGTGGTTAAGCATGACAATTAGATGGCGTATCTGTTAACACCTGTATAGCTTTTCTATCAATCATCGTTAGAAAGAGCTCGTGTGTTCCCCCATATCTTAGCAGATGATGGTTCAAGAGAAAGAATCTGTGCTTCTACTTCACTTATAATTCTTCTCGTGTTTTCCACAATTTATAAAATTATATAAGAATGTGTTTCAGAATCGTACAGATGATGAGACTAAATGTTACTAAGTAATTTTCTTGGACGCTTTGTTGACCAGCCTGAATAGAACGAAAAAGGAAATTAACGAGATTAATACGCTCCCAACAAAAAGTACTTGTTTTTACTGACTTTGGCCTGAGGAACCATCGCAACTTCACTTACTATATAATATTAATTGATCTGCTGACGTTATATCAACATATCTTATGCTCAATGTTCTTGTTGCAGTATGGTCTAACAATGCCTGTTATTTCACTTTAGCCTTAGGATCAGTTATTTCAATATTTAGATAGCATGCCACTTATGCTTCTGCAAGTTTTTTCATTCACACAGATTCTAAGATACTGGCACTGATTTTTAGGTAAATCTAAATCAATGAATATGGCCAAATTTTCGTCTGGCTTATAAGGAACATTAGGTATATTTTGTTCCATCAGCTTTTGAAGAATGAACTCCTTCATCATTGAGAATGCAATACGAATCAATTCTATTATTGCAGTATTTTTAGCTTGACCAATAGAACGCAATCCTTGAACATATGAAAAATGCAATAAACTGAGTACCCTTTCATGGAATAGCTTCGTTGCTTTTTGTTTTTTATTTTTTTTTCAGACGACTCTTCATGGCTCTTGTAG
Organism: Rhamnusium bicolor; assembly: GCA_029963845.1. NCBI lineage: Eukaryota > Metazoa > Arthropoda > Insecta > Coleoptera > Cerambycidae > Rhamnusium > Rhamnusium bicolor. Next base: position 186,200 of record JANEYF010005186.1, on the reverse strand, counting down.
TCTTCCTCGTTTGCCTCCTGATGATGGACCAAGTTTCTTAGATCACTCTAGTTGAACAGAAAATTAGCCATTAAGCCATTCCTCATATCGGCCAAAAACCTGTCTTTCTTTCTGTGAGCAGCATTCCATCTTGATTTGAAATGTGACAATAAAGTTTTTTGTATGTTTATAATAATAACACATATTAAATTCGCGTAAATACTGAAAACTTACCTTTGATGCAGTGTTCAGCAGTGAATATGTGTTTACCATGTTCTATGAAAGCGACACGTAGTTGACGTTTACTGTATTCATTATTAATAAAAATAATGTTAACACGTAATCAACAAAGAATAATTGGAAAGTTATAGCATCATGTTCATTACTTCTGTATATATAATCAGTTGGTGTTCTAGAAAAACCAATAAATGTGTTGAAGGAAAATATTTTCCTTTAATCATATCTGTTGTGGTAGGTAGTATAAATAATTACCGGTATAATTAGGAAATAAAATGTGGTATTTGAAATATGATATATATTATCTTTTCCGTTTTTTTTTTGTCCTTATTATAAATATTTTCAAAATAGGGAATATTCAGTAAGCAATAAATGACACTTTTACAGGAATCAGGTCAACCATAGAATTAAAACGTAGCACAAAATCAAAATCATATTTCCGCGATCTTCATTCATTTTCATCAGTGAAAAGTTCCGAAAACGTAGTTTTTATCACATGAAGTTCCAATGATTGATTTATTATTCAAAAATAATAAAAATGTTCCAATAACCAGAAACAAATGAACAGATCGATTCTTCTACACGTGAATTTTCATTTTTACCAGATTTCAAACTTCTCTCAAAAGTCCAAACCCAAACCTTGACAAAATCATGAAGGTCGAAATATAACAAACATTTGGAGACAAGTAATAGTAATTATTATTCGTAAACCGATATACTTCGTCCTTTATGATTGAGAACAAAATATACCGGTTGTAACAGGCTCATGGTACACCCCCTTTTCCTCTTTATTTTTAAAGATAATTGATTGAAATTTGGGATATCCTATATACATAATAAGCGGCACTTTTTGACATACAAGTAATTTTTTTTCACTTCCGGTTTCACCGGAAGTGACACTAACTTTCGATTTTTAAAAGGAACACCCTATATATTATTGCATTTTTGAATTCTGCATAATTTTCTGAATCCAACGATACCAAATAAGTGACATTTCAAACGTCAATATTTTTTATAATATAATTTTTAGTTTTCCATTTAAATGTGCCATGACGGTTCCAATTTATTCTAAATGACCCGTGTAATGCTAGAAAAATCGAAATCCCGTCAAAAATACTAAATTGCGTGATTTTTGAGCAAATAAAATTCATGAAAATGGTTTTTGGGGCCAAACTCATTTTTTTCAAATGGAACCATATTGGTACTGTGGTACCATTTATTAGTACTATTAATAATGAATTTATTTATATGTCGTATTAAAATGTGGGATAAATACAAACAAAATTATAGCTAAAATAAAATAAGAAAATACAATTTTGTTCTAATTACCTTGTTATACCTAAGGTGGCTTTGGAATACAAAAAAAGAACACAAAACGTTACAACAGTTGTTCAAAATGCTGTCCATTAACTTCAATGCACTTCTGAACTCGCATAGCTGTTTCTCGAAGAACGGTCGCCAATTGCTGGGCCGTTATGCTATTAATTGCGCATCTTACTCGTAGCTCCAGGTCTTCTCGGGTTGTAACGGCGGTTGCGTAGACAATATTTTTTAAATGACCCCAAACAAAGAAATCAAGAGTTAAATCAGGCGACCTTAGAGGCCACCTCACTGGAGCATTCTTCGAAATTACGTTTTCTCCGAATCTCCGTTGAATTTAATCAATTACTATCCTTGAATTATGAGGAGGAACGCCATCTAGTTGGAAATACATTCCCTGTTGTAAATAGAAAGGTAATTCAGCTAAACTGTCCTCAATTTCATTTTGCAGAAATCCCAAGTATCTGGCACCAGTCCTTCAGTCTTTCAAATATTATTGGACCAATGATTTTACTACCGATTATTCCAAACCAAACATTGAAACCGAGCCACACTTGAAAGTTACCCCCCGTAATAAATTTTGATTTTCTTGTGACCAATATTTTATATTTTGTAGGTTAAATAATCCCAAATTTGTAAACCTAGACTCGTCCGAAAATAAAATCATTCCCAAAAAATCATTGTTTGGCTGCACGTTATTCTACAAAATCCTATTGCAATATTCCATCCTACGTTCGTAATCATTTTCGTACAAGTGCTGGTGCAATTGGTATTTAAAAGATTTATTATAGTGGTATTTGTGCAAAATTCGGCTTACTGTTTGGCGACTGATTTCCAATTCAAACCCAATTTGTCTTATCAACTTCTACTCGAGCCAAAACATTAATTTCTGTTCCTTCGTTAAGAATGAAATTTTCTTCAGGATCATTGTTGTGCTCACTTCGGAATTGATTTTCAAGACAATTAAAATAATTTCTTGCTGGACTTGTGTATCAGGATATCGTTCGGCATAAAGGTGTCTAGCCGCAACGGCATTTTTTCTACATTCCCCATAAATAATTAACATGTCCACTGTTTCATCTCTTGTATAAATTTTCGGCATTTTAAACACAATTAACAAGAATTTTAAATAATTTTTAAAGACACAATAAAATCACCGGTAAACCAACAAATATTTGACAAGCTAAATATTTCATTGTTTTCAAAGCCACCTTAGTTAATTACTTCTTAACATTTAATTAGAAAGAAATTGTATTTTCTTATTTTCTTTTAGCTGTAATTTTGTTTGTATTTATGGCACATTTTAATACGACATATGAATAAATTCCTTATTAATAGTACTAATAAATGGTACTAGGGTACCAGTATGGTTCTATTTGAAAAAATTGAGTTTTTCCCCAAAAACCATTTTGATGAACTTTATTTGCTCATAAATCACATAATTTAGTATTTTTGTCGGGATTTCGATTTTTTTAGCATTACACGGAACATTTAGAATAAATCGAGACCATCATGGTACACTTACGCAACGGCTTATGTGAGCGCCGCCGCGTGGCACTCCCGGCAGAAGCGGCGGACGCGTCTGAGGAGGTAGGAGCGGCAGAGGCGGCAGTAGTGTCTTACGTGTACTTGAAGTCCGGCACAATTTACCATGCGATTCGTGAATGGTGACATGTCTAGATCAAGAAGAAGGAATGTTTTACTGGGGGGAAAGCGTTTATCTCAAAATATTACGAATGCGAAGAAGACATAGGGCAAGAAGGCATCCAACAGATACGTTCTATTTAGAAAGGGGAATAGACGGCGAATTCCACCGTTTATACCAAAAGCTAAAAAATTGTCCCAATTCCATTCTCTGTCCACTAGTAGCCGATTGTGATAGTTTTTATGCCTCATGTCCCAAAGCATACGGCAATTTTGCACTTGACTGATTAACAGTTCGTTAAAGGTACTTGTCATATTGCTAAAATAATTAAGAGCGTGTGGAATAACCCAAACATTCGGAGTTTACAAGCCAGACTGCGCTCGGTACGGGCGGCACTAGCGGCGAATATCAAATTATTTGACCGCGTGCGCCGCTCGAAAATCGGCAGCTCTACCAGCGCCGCCTGATAACGCGCACGTAGGACACATGAATTGTATTCCACGGTTTGATGTTGCCGGCTCTGCCGCTCCTGCCGGGCGTGCCACGCGGTACCGCCCACGTAAGCCGTCGCGTTAAATGGAAAACTAAGAATTATATTATAAAAGTACTGACATTTGAAATGTCACTTATTTAGTATCGTTGGATTCAGAAAATTGGATACAGAAATCAAAAATGCAATAATATACCATTTAAAAATCGAAAGTTAGTGTCACTTCCGGTGAAACCGGAAGTGAAAAAAATTACTTGTATGTCAAAAAGTGCAGCTTTTATGTATATAGGATATCCCAAATTTCAGTCAATTATTTTCAAAACTAAAGGAGAAAAGGGGATGTACCATGATACAGTTACACCCGGTATAAAGTGTACCCTTCATCTTTCAACCTGCTTTTTGAAAAAAGGCGTAAATATGTGCACGTATTCTTTATTATATCCAACAAAAAAACTCCACAGCGGCAAACGGCGATGACAGTTGAACTTTTAAGCAAAGTTTTGAAATTGGCAAATTGAACATAACAACTGTATTTATGTCTTTTATTTTTAACAAACCAGTATGCCGTTTATCTATGGTAATTTTAAATCTAGAAGAAATTTCCTTTCCAACGATATACAGGCTGTGCACTGAATCATTACACATGGGTCTCTTAAATTGCAACGTTACAATGTAAATCAGTAACAGACAAGCTGTCGCTCGTCAGCGTAAGCATTAGGATAGCAGATAATTATTTTTCATCTAGCTGTCGTGCGGTTAACACGATGCCAATTTTTAGTCTTTCTTCTATTACTATGTCTAATATTTCAATAAACATACTGTATACCACTTTACCCTTTAGTTGTTTATTCAAAGTGAAGCTCATAGTAGCCATTGTCTGAATCATATCAAAATCTGAAGTTTGCATTTCTCTAATTTAATCCAGTGAATATTTAAATGAATTATTTGACTGAACTATAAAAGTTTGAATTATTGACCATTAGAAAATTAGAATTTTAGATTGCAATTCAGAATTTCATTTTTAGTATTTTTGAAACGATAGTGTCATCTGGGCTAAGGCTGGGAATCGAATACGAATAATTCGAGTGTTCGAATATTCGAGTATTCGAATACGAATTATTCTAATGGGAAATTATTCGAATATTCGAAATATTCGAATACTCGAATATATTCGAGTATTCGAATATTTGATTATATTTGAGTAAATTTGAATATTAAAATATGTTATTAAATTATGTACAAATAGGTATGCAGTATGCATCCAACCAAAGTAGGTAGATAGTAGGTATAGGTAGGTACCTATTCTAAAATCCAAATATATCAATAGACCACATTAGTGGCACGTTTTACTCCCAGTCAAACTATTCCATCTCTTTCTCGCCTCGACCTTATTCTTACTGTACTAAGGCAGGGGTTAAAATTAAATTTTAAATTTTAGAAAACCTGTAAATATTAACCTATTGACTTTTCATGTAATTGTTTTACCTTCACAATCTGCGTCTTTTTTAAAAACATTCTAACTTTAGAGCACTTTTATTTTTTTCGAAAAGGAAAAATAGTTATGACACAGAAGTATAATAAACTAGCTCTGTTTTCGTTTTATTTAAGCTTCAATAGTTAAATGTGAACAATAGCGCCTCAATCCTAAAATAAAATAGTTACTAAATAATTCTGACCTTTAAAGCACATACCCACAATAGGGTATATTGTGGGTATGGAAAGCAAATCAAATTGCCTGCTTAGTGGATTACGTCACGTCTATTATTGTGGTCTATCCAACCAAATACTCAAATAGAGTATTCACTATTCACTAGTATTCAGTGCCATGCCTATTAATAATGAATATTCGAGGATCCCGATTATTCGGATTAATCGAGTATTCGAATATTCGAATTATTCGAATATCCGAATAGTTCGAATATTCGAATATTTTTTCGAACGAATATTCGAATACTAAAATCTGGAAAATTCCCAGCCTTAATCTGGGCCCCATAATGCGATGAACAGTCACATTTTAAGTCATGAAATTTGTCTATATACTTACAATATGTAAGTTGCAAAGCGTATAAATATTTGTGAACCCGACATTGTTCTATTTAATACATACCGCAACGTGTACACAACCAGATCACCAGTTCAATTTATCAACAATGTCTAAGACATATAACGTAAATAATTAGTTGAAGATTGTTATTGCACCATTTGATGGATTTTCTTGGAGAATGTAAAATTTTTATTCGCGGTTTTGAAACTTGTGTTTATTGAACGAAGAATAATAATTATTCTTCTATAATATTCGTTATATGTTAAAATACGTGCTCTTATAGGTCACTATGTATTTTTTTTTCGTATTTATTAGCCTGGAAAACTCCTTTTTCATAACCGTATCAACTAATTGCGAATTAGTTACTTTGATCTGATTTAAACAGATTTAATCAAATTAAATTAGCTCTGTAGAAATTCATTTCGTTTTGGTTAAAAGGTTAATTCGTAACATTTTTGTAAAGTAAAGCCATTTGTAAATTGTACTGCCATAATTAAAGGCTGAAAACTACCCCTGACATTTCAGAGAGTTGAAGTGCCTCTTGCTTTGTGCAACTTTAAAGTTAAAATCTCATTTGTACCAGAGAAGATTTTAATTATTTTTTTCTATTTTCCCATTTAGTCATCATAAAATAAAATAGACAAGGTGGTGGAACAAGTAGTTACGTACTATGGCAACATAAAATGGCTAGTGGTATCTTTAGACACCGGACAATTTCCGTGCTTGCAGGGCCGACATGAAGTAGGAGATAATAACAATCATTTGTACAGGGTTAGTCATCTAAAATTGACATCCCCCTCATTTCTCTTAATTTTCATCGAATCGAAAATTTCAACAAAGGATTTTACACGGTTTTTAACGAATTTTTAAAATACTTAAACGAATTTTAAAAATTTCCTCAAATTGTAAGGGTGCGAAAAAATTTTTTTTAATGGAACATCTTATAGTTTTTATTCAAAAAGATTGTCCATAGTTTTTTGATCACAAAAATGTAGAATTATTGTATGTTTGCAGGTATAGTTCTTGAGATATTAGTAAAGATAATATATTGTCATATCACGGGAATAAGTTTAACATAATACCATAAATCAGGAGAGGTTCATGGTTTAAAGAAACAATAAGTAATTTGTTTCACAGGTCTCACGTAAGATTATTATTTTATTAAAACACTTTAAATTCTAATTTGGTGTTTCTAATTCTTGATATGGGATATTATTTTGCCGAAGGAAAAAAAACACCCCAATGGATCTACAAAGGCTGCTGCAGAAGAATTTAATATTTCTCAAGCAAGTATAAGTAGGATATAAAAACGTCACAAATATAAGCCTTATAGTATTCTCAAAACACAATTGTAGGCCCCGTATTCATTGATGGGTCCTTGAATGCAGTGCGTTATTTGAATACTCTTCAGGGTGAACTATTTCCTTTATATTCCCCCTCCAAGCAGGAATTGTGTTATTTGGCAACAGCGCTCTCCCACACTCTTTACGCAACGTAACGAAATATTTGAATGAGAAATATCCACTTTGGATAGGAAGATACGATCTTATACATCGGCCTGCTAATAGCCCAGACTTTAGTCCTATTGCCTTCTGTGGGGAACACTAAAACAAAATATTAATGAAAATTCGATTTATAATAACATCGACAAGCTGAAGGAATACATTAAACAAGCAATAGAATATTTGAAGCAAAATGATCAATTATTTGAGAATGTGAGAAATGAATTTATAAAATGATACCAACTGTGCCTTAGGAGAAGAGGAGGATACGTGGAGAACATATAAAACTTATTGCAAACCTACTGTATTAAATACGTACTTATATCGTATTATTGTTATATCGTAATTCTTACGATATTTATTGTAGCCTTTTGAAGTTGTTTTTATTTTCTGTTGTTATTTATTGTTTTTCATTGTTGTTCTTATACTGTTCGTTGTCATTTATTAAACTTTGTTTTATTATAATAAAGGTCATTATTAGATGTTATATGTTTTCGCATCAAAGAATTATAATAATTTTTTTTATAAAAAAAAGGATATCACGACATATCTCGAAAACAGTTGAAGTAATAATACAATAGTGATACTTTTTTTGTGATCAGAAATTAAGGGGCCTAGTGGGAAAAAGCTTCGGATAGCTGTGTCACTCTCTAGAAAGTTTTTATACGTGCGCCGCTGAATAATTTTGCTCTTGACTAGGTATACATACCTTCACTGGACGTTTTATTCACCGACTTCATTGAGGTGCGATTCCCGATAGAGGTAACACTTCTTTGCTCCATTTGTAGTAACAAAGATACTTATTTAGAAAATTCTTGTTAACCAAATAGTACGGAATAAAAGTTTGAAACTTGCTGAGCATAATTATGAAGATTCATTCTAGACGACATGTATGAATTTTACCTCGAATTTTACCTCGATTGATATCATAATTCAGGAGCTAATCACGTCCAAATTTCACTTATATTTACAGTATAAATTTTCCCTATATAAAGTGAAAATTAATTAAAATAGATATACATATACCCTCTAGTACACTTTCAACTACTGATCCTCCAAATTTGGTGTAATTTGACCAAACCGTATGGAAGAAATAAATTTTGAAAAATTACCTTACAAACACTGGTTCGATTAGCCCTCTTAACGGACAATTTTTTTAAATAAAAAAATACAGGATGTTCCATTTAAAAAAATCGTGTTTTTTTACAACCTACTGATTTGACAAGTTTTTTTAAAAATTGTTTAATTATTGTCAAAATTCATAAAAAATCGTGTAAAATCCTTTTTGGAATTTTTCGATTTGATAAAAATTAAGAAATAAAGGGGGTGTCAATTTAAGGTGGCTAACCCTGTACATAACAATTAAAATATGTACCTCGAGTGTTTTAACATTTTATAAAACCTCGTGTACTATGTTTAAGGCATTAGCGGATTACAAGGCATAGACCGGGCACCAAGAAACATTCCGTTTAAAAAATCCGTAGGATTCATTTGGGTTGATGATTTATTTAGAAATATAAAACTTTATGTTAACTTTTATCAATTATTATTAATCTGATCTTATCAATTAATAAGAATTTTTAATCACTTATTATTATTGCTGTTATTTTTACCTTATTAAACTTGTATTTTATCATACTTATACTGTTTTTGAGATAATACCTTACCTCAAAAATATATATTTTTTTTAAATGTTAAAATTTTAAAACGGTTTTCTACAATATTGTGAAAAACCGTTACATAAATCATTTTTATAATGGTTTTAAGACGCTGGAGTTGCGCGCTCCCGTAATAACTTGGTATTTTGTGAAGAAAGAAATTTTATTTGGCAACCTTTAAAATTTCATCCTTTATATCTTTCTGAATGTAAATCATCAATCCGAATAAATCTTACGGATTTTTTAAACGGATTTCTTGGCACCTGCACTAGTTACATGAATCATATTTGGAATACATGAATCGTAAAAACCTGGCAGCTTTGCACACACATTATATCCCGGGATAGATGTAACAAGAAGTGTAATAGACAACAACATGTCGATTTTGTTGGGGATTCAGTCTTGCTTGATATAAGATTCAGATATATCAAAAATGAGCTGATGATGTTATACAAGTTGTTTTGTAAGTCAATTTATAAAAACCGGCTCTAAAAAACTTCCTTTACTTTTCGTGAAAGTTCCATTAGAGAATTTGTTTAGAATACAATAATTTGTCCCTCCGTACCAAATTCAGAAATATAAATTTACTTTTCTTCCAACAAATTGTCGGCAACAGAATGATAGGTAAAATCAAAATTCTACTTGCCTATGTTTCATTTTTGTGCATAAACTTCCTCAGGTCTCAATAGCCAAATTTATATAAATACGACTATTTTTTTTTCAACGGAATAAATTTAATACAATCACTGTAAAAAAATAGTCATATTTATATCAATTTAGCTATTGAGCTATTGAGAACTGAGGAAGTTTATGCGCAATAAACGCAACGTAGGCAAAATAGCATTTTCAATTAGCCTATCGTCCTGTTGCCGACAATTGGTTAGAAGAAAAGTAAGTTCTCAAGGACGCAATTTCCACAATTTTATCATAAATTTACTGTATTGGAACTGCTCCTTTTTTTCAATAAATTAGTATTTTATTTTGAATTTTATGAAATCATTGTTGCAATCACAAATATCTTTTCTAAAATAAATTAGTATTATGAATAAATTTTGTTCTTAAAGTTTTATCTTATTTTCAATAAAAAACTGACTACTATTGAAAAAAGGTGCAGTTCCAACAAAGTACATTGATATTCCTAAAATTTGGTAAGTAGACACAAATTGCAGTTAAGACAACTTTTTTCAATGGCATTTTTTTATACATTGAAAAATAAAGGAAATTTATTGGTAACCAGTTTCATAAATTGACATGAAATACCGATTCAACTCAATTTTGATATATTATAGTTTTACATTAAGTGCCATTCCAAAATTTGAAAACTTTTTGTCCATTACACCTCTTGTTACATCTATCCTATGACACAGTGTATATGCCTCTGCGTCTGCTACGAGCAGTAAAATATTTTCACTTTTAACACCATTTTCGCGTACTCCGTGAATTGTTAACATACCTGTAACTATTTATTTTTATCCTCGCGCCGTCTGTCAATACACTCTGACGTTTGTAGATGAAATGAACTTAATACTGAATAAACACGGTCGGGACGGGTTCTCGCTGAGCACCCATCTCCTTTCGTATGGGAAGTGTAACAGACTGGCTGGGAAGTCGTTCGCGGACTCACGGAAATTAACCGTTGTCTAATTAATTATGTTGTATATATAATTTTGTTTTACATATCAGTTTTTATTCATAGGACACAAACTTTGAGTCAAGAATCCACTCTACTTTATGATATTCCAGTATAAGACACTCTAAAATCATATTTTTCCACTGATGCTACTTCAAGACTCTATTAGTATGACATCACTATGTAGACAATCGGCATTACATAAAACCAAACCTTTATTTAATTAAATTATTTGCTTGCAAATGTAAATCTTATATACGATGATCCAAAAGATAAAATTTAATAACTTCTAAACATGCTATTATTGGTTTTTAATTTATTTCCTCAAAACTTAAAGTATTTAAGATATTTTGAAAACTTTTTCGAAAAGAAAAGACATAAAAGACCGAATAAAATACATAAAATATTTGTTTTTGTTTAATTTAATTAGTTTATTTTAAAAATTATACTTGTAGTTGTACGCACCAATTACAGTAAAGATTTTGTTACTAAATTCGGATAGATTTGAGGCCTCAAGGAGAAAAAGCGTGTTGGTTATCACTACTGTTAGTATCAAACTGATACTCTTTCTTGATGTTTTATGATTTCGGTAAAAAAGTCGGACGATTTTGAATTCTCGAGAAGAAGACAGAGTCGGCTTATGGATCTATATTTTGTAAATGTGAATATTGATATGCTACCTCTATTTACAGTAAAACATATCATTCTTTCGCAACAGTGCAATAAATAGATACCAGTTACCTGAAATTAGGTATCCGCATGTAATTAACCTTCCGCAAAAGCAAAAACGGGTCGCTATGTTCCGTGTAGGTACCAAGTTATATCTGATTCAATATTTGTATTATATGTATACTGTAATTTTATATCATTTTGTTTACTTAATTAACATAGAAAAATATTATGAATGTAAAGTTTGTTTCTGAGGGAATACCAATAAGTAAGTAAGTGTGAATATCGACATATCTTACCTTAGCGTTTTGTTTCTTCATTCCTGTATTATCCACAATTTCTACAATTTATTACTGTAATTTACAAATGGATTCGTACAGAACACTATCTTTAATCATCGAAATCAGATGTTTGTATTATATTTATATTGTACTCAATATATCATTTGGTTTACTTAATTTCTGTGGGAAAATAATATGAATATAAAGGTCGTCTCTGGAGGAATACCAAATGCTCTAATGTATGTTGATAAATGATAACAATTATTTTTTAAATACATGTCAACTCCTTTTACCGTACAAGTAAAAAGTTGCGAAATATTCACATATCCGAAAGGCACAACGTTGAGTACTTGTTTTTTTTTAATAGGAGGTATTTTAGATTAATTTCAAGTGTTCTTATTCAATTTCCATTAATATGTTATAATTTGCTTCCTTATTATTTGCATTTTATTTACTATTTTTGTAATTTTATTCATATTTCATATAATTTGTAGGAGTGGAGACAGCAAGTCAAATATGTTTTCTGTAGTTTGCTCAGGCAAATTCAAATATGAAAATCGGAACAACTTGCCAATATTTCTTAGCAGATGATATTCGTTACTTATATGCTACAAAAAATAATCTTAAGAAGAAATTACTTACCTACACCTGCAATTTTTAAAAATTAAACAATTAGACGTTTGTGCACTGCTTATATAGTTATTAAAAAAAAATATTATTGGGGGACATTTTGAAAAATTACGTAAAATGTTTATGGTTCTTTTTTGAATTATGTTGTGCGGAACTAAATCACCACCCTGCATATGTATATACACAGACATGTATAAAACTGATTAATTTGTTTATAATTATTATTAGGCAACGGAAATATTTGACAATTTTCAGGGCCGGCAGTTATATTAAAAAAAATCTTATTACAGGTATATAAATACACTCGCCTTTGCAGCCTCGGCTTTGGATCCGTAGGTTGTCTAATTTCTATGTTTTTTTTTTGAAACACCACATAAAAATGTATGTGGTATGTTTGTTTATATATCTGTAATATATACAACCAATATAACCAGTATTGAGTTAGGAACTTGCAGGAAGTCGGAATAATCGTATGTAATATTATACGTAGATTAGCACTTATTCCTCATTTGGCTTCACAACACGGCCGCGTATGATAGTTACTTTCGCAGAGCCGGTGTTTGGCATATGGTCCGCTAACATTCTCGCATAAAACGCTTTTACCAATATTGCCGGTACAGTTACAAGAGAGGATTTTTTTTATGATTTGTATGTGATTAAAATAATAATGTACCGGTGGCGGCCAGTGATTTTTATTTATGGCATATCTTAATATTGAGCATAGAACCCAAGCAATACTTTATGGCAAAGTTATCAAGACTAACTACAGAACTTGCAGAAAAAAAATGCGATAGAAATTCGCCAAAAAAAAAAAAGTTGAAAAAATTGTGAGCCTACACAGGTTATTTTTTAGCCCTGTAAAATATTTGTAAAACATTTCTTTTTCAGAATCAGGTGGAAAATATAGAGATTTCGAGTTTCATAAAAAAATATTGCTTTTTTATTAAATTACATCGTTTTTAAATTTTATTTTAGATTCTTTTTCCACTGCAAATTTAAAAAAATACGTAACTATAAAGAATTAATACTTTCTGAAAAAATTTGAAAACTGTCGTTATAATTTCCATTTGATTCTGAAAAAAAAGACGTTTCGGAAATGTTGTATAAATTGTCTAAATAATAACCTGGTGAGGCACACAATTTTGGCAACTTTTTTCGCAAATTTCAACGGGAACACAGGAAATTAGGATACAAGTGAGATTTCTTTGAAATATACAAACCTACATCACCGCAATAAAAGTAACATATCAACAAAACAGTTGATGCTCTCTAGGTATCTACTTGATATTATTTCATGAGGTATGAATGAGTCACTACTCAGTATATTATTAATTTTCAATATAATTCTCTAATAACCTGGATAGTACACTTGATTTCAAAAAAAACTGGTACAACTCTTGTAATCGAAAATCTTAATAGTTTAGTTGTGTGCATATGTCTGTAAATAGGGCTGGCCAGGCATGTCGAGAGGGGGGTGGAGAAGAGGTGATTTACCCCGGACCTGGGTTTTTTGGAGGAGATCGGTTTTCTTTGTGTTTTAAAACTTATTAAACCTTTCTCTTTTATTTTATTCAAATGGAATTTTAAAAAATAATTAGAAAATAACTTTTTCAAAACATTTTCAAGCCTGCCATATTATTGTTTAAAAAAATAATATTTGTTACGGATAATTCTACTAATGGTTGTAATTAAAATACTAACTGAATAATGATAATTCTATTTTTAAAATAAGAACACAAAAATACTACTTGAGATTAAAAAAAAATGTAAACATTGCAAACTGAACATAAAAATGCAATAAAAAAATAAAATAAATGAACTTCAATTACGTAATGCAGAATTAACTAATATTTTGTCATTGCTCCATTAGCGTCTAAAATTGCCTGAAGTCTTGCAGGCATGGACAAAATCAGTTTTCTTGCAAGGTCAACTTCTTGCGACAAGTTCTCCCAAGCGTCTTCAATTATCCCTTCCAATTCTTGGGCATTATTTGGATGGTTATTTAATTTTCTTATATGTTTCACCATTAGTCCCCATACATTTTCAATTGGATTTAAATCCGGACTTTTAGATGGTCACGGTAACAACTCTATGTTTTTATTAAGAAACCATTGCTTGACACAATGGGCCGTATGTATGGAGCAGTTGTCTTGTTGGAAAATAAAATTATTTTCCGGAAACACCTCTATTACTGACTGCAACATAATATTGTCTAATATTTCAATATATTTAATGGAATTAAGATGACCACCACTGCTCCAACACACACCTAACCCATTTAAGCTCAACCACGTCCAGACATTGACTGAAAACCTTCCTGATATTTGTGGATCAAAAGTATATTTTTCGTCGTATCTAGTGGAAGGAGGTCTATATACGCGAACATGTCCATCGTTACAGGATTTAAAAACCTTTTCGTCAGAAAAGATAACTTGTCCCCAGAAGTTTTCATCATTGATTATATAGTTGAATGCAAAAATAATCCTACCCTGCTTCTTTTCTTCTGAAAGTTTGTATTTTTTAGCCGCAGAACAACTCTTCAAGTCGCTTTGTAGTTTTATTCTTCTGCAAGCAGTAGATACCGAAGCAGGGAAATTTGTCTCTGAAATTGCATTTACTGCAGTCTGAAAAGGGTTTTCTATTAGATAATTTATAAGATTTTCATCTTCTTGATTATTGCTCTTTCTGGGCCTACCGGAACCAACTTTACGGGATACCGTTTGGTTGGTTTCCCATTGTTTTTTAACACTCATTATCGTGGTTTTACTCACATTGTATTCAGCAGCAAGTCTTCTTATGGACCAACCATCTTCAATTTTAGAAACAATTCGAAATTTTTGAATATCTGTTAGATGTCGAACCATTTTTAATAATGACGCCACTGATTAACGTCAAAGTGACATTTGTAAGATTATTAATATCAATCAAAGAACGAATGATTTACATAGCTAAAAGAAAGTGTACCAGTTTTTATTGAAATTAAGTGTACGTGTGACGAGCCTGGTGATAATGTTGCCAGGGGAAAAAATAGAACAGTACTGATTTTCAAGACTTTTAATCCAGATCTTTTAATAGTATAATCAATTTTGTTAAGTATTGTGAACACACGTAATTTCACTTACTGGCATTTTCCATTTTGAGAGCTTTCAGCCAACTTTCTCTTCTCACCAGATTCTCGGGAAATCTGAAAATAAACACATTTTATTCAAAAACAACCTTTAAACATTAATTTTAGTTATTTTTGAGCTTTCACACTGTGGCATTCACGCATTATGCCGACCCTGATCTGTGTTCTTTACTTACCAGTGAAAATATAAACAACTCCGTTGTTTTCCTCTTTGGCCGCACACTACACATTTATTATTCATTGTTTCTCAATAAATATTCACTAAATAAATCTTTATAACTAAAAATCGATCATTAATCAGTACCCAATAATACAAAACTAAAATTTATCACATCACTTAAAAACAACAGAGATTAAAATAACAACAGCAGAATAGCATTGAAAAATACATTACTCAAGCAAACAAATTTTGTATACCTATTAAGTTTCAAGTTATGCAAAAGCATTAAAATAAACGCTGAAGCCTGGAACCGCCTCTGGTTTGTTTTGGATACGTTGATATGTAAATATGTAAATTGTTGTTTATGTGTCGGTCATAATAATCAGCGTATCTCTTATGGGTGTTACTTATCTTTATATTATTAATCTGAGTGACCATGTATGCCAATGCGTTTGCAAACTTCAGTCATTCTGAATAACACATTTTATCTATCAGTATGTACTTCATTATTCATTTTATACTTTTGCTTTTATTTGTCCACTCATGTCCTTCTGTCAACCATGAGACAGTAGTAGCTACCGGTCCTGGACTCTAGACTCTAGTCCAGTTTCCTCTCCCTGAAAATTATTATTAAATTATTGTTTTTAAATATATTTTATACATTGCAAAGGAGCAAAGAGAGTAGCCAATGTACAGCTAAGTTCATTTTGGTCCTTATTGACGAAATATGAGGATCATATTTAAACTTACAAAAATTTAATAGTTTAGTTAGGACTTCTTGAAATGCCGGTTGCATAGGTCATGATGAAGAAATATTTTGCTTTTTAGCTTTACATTTTGATATATATCATGCAATATGTCGTGTTTCTTATCCATTATAGTATTTGTGGTGAAGACGAAAGTGTTTACTCACCAGCACAATTAACAAATTGCTTGACCTCTATGAGTTCAGTCACGATAAAATTATATTGTCATTTATAAATAAAATTGAGATAAGATGTGAAACTGGTGCTATCTACTTAGAATGTTACAATGGCTTAAACATAGGTAAATGGTAAAAATAATCACCTTCTTTGAAAGTGTAGTCAAAAAGAGAATTTAATTTGTTAGTATACAGGAGGTTTCCTCAGTGATGTAGAAAACTTCAGGAGGTGATTTCTTGGACAATTTTAAACAAAGGAGTTCCTATGATCATGGAACTGGAAATGCCTCCCTGCAAAGTTATGGCTCCTCAAAGTTAAAGAAAAATAAGTTTTTTTGGCATATTTTTTAAATGGCTTGACAAATTACTCCCAGTAGTGTATATTTTAATAAAAATCATTTGTCGTGATAACACGTAATTTTTAGATTTTCAAAAAGCCGCGTGAAATCGTCGAGTGCCGTCGATCATCATACCGTCCCAGGCCATATCTTCGAACGCACTTGCACCCAAACTGATTTTAACTCATCTTTTAGGACATTTTATGGGCTTCAGATTCATTCTCCTGAAATTTTAGGATATCTCGCATTGTTTGCGAAATATTAGCATTGAAAAAAAACGCAAAGTTGAACAATTTTTTTTTGAAATCCTGCAATTTTTGAAAAAACAACCAAGATATTCTTGATGTGGGAGTCATTTTCTATAATGTATACAAAAGTTATCAAGGGTTCAGTGATTAGGCTTGAGACCAAGGCGTCTTTGGTGCATGTAGCTAGTCCATACTATTGTACACTTGATTTCAATAAAATCTGGTACACTTTCTTTTAGCTATGTAAATCATTCGTTCTTTGATTGATATTAATAATCTTACAAATGTCACTGACGTTAATCAGTGGCGTCATTATTAAAAATGGTTCGACATCTAACAGATATTCAAAAATTTCGAATTGTTTCTAAAATTGAAGATGGTTGGTCCATAAGAAGACTTGCTGCTGAATACAATGTGAGTAAAACCACGATAATAAGTGTTAAAAAACAATGGGAAACCAACCAAACGGTATCCAGTAAAGTTGGTTCCGGTAGGCCCAGAAAGAGCAATAATCAAGATGAAAATCTTATAAATTACCTAATAGAAAACACTTTTCAGACTGCAGTAAATGCAATTTCAGAGACAAATTTCCCTGCTTCGGTATCTACTGCTTGCAGAAGAATAAAACTACAAAGCGACTTGAAGAGTTGTTCAGCGGCTAAAAAATACAAACTTTCAGAAGAAAAAAAGCAGGGTAGGATTATTTTTGCACTCAACTATATAATCAATGATGAAAACTTCTGGGGACAAGTTGTTTTTTCTTACGAAAAGGTTTTTAAATCCTGTAACGATGGACATGTTCGCGTATTTAGGCCTCCTTCCATTAGATACGACGAAAAATATACTTTCGATCCACAAATATCAGGAAGGTTTTCAGTCAATGTCTGGGCTTGGATTAGCCTAAATGGGTTAGGTGTGTGTTGGAACAGTGGTGGTCATCTCAATTCCATTAAATATATTGAAATATTAGACAATATTATGTTGCCGTCAGTAATAGAGGTATTTCCGGAAAATCATTTTATTTTCCAACAACTGCTTCATACATACGGCCCATCGTGTCAGGTAATGGTTTCTTAATAAAAACATAGAGTTGTTATCGTGGCCATCTAAAAGTCCGGATTTAAATCCAATTGAAAATGTATGGGGACTAATGGTGAAACATATAAGAAAATTAAATAACCATCCAAATAATGCCCAAGAATTGGAAGGGATAATTGAAGACGCTTGGGAGAACTTGTCGCAAGAAGTTGACCTTGCAAGAAATCTGATTTTGTCCATGCCTGCAAGACTTCAGGCAGTTTTAGACGCTAATGGAGCAATGACAAAATATTAGTTAATTCTGTATTACGTAATTGAAGTTCATTTATTTTATTTTTTTTATTGTATTTTTATGTTCAGTTTGCATTGTTTACATTTTTTTTTAATCTCAAGTGGTATTTTTGTGTTCTTATTTTAAAAATAGAATTATCATTATTCAGTTAGTATTTTAATTACTACCATTAGTAGAATTATCCGTAACAAATATTATTTTTTTAAACAATAATATGGCAGGCTTGAAAATGTTTTGAAAAAGTTATTTTCTAATTATTTTTTTGAAATTTCATTTGAATAAAATAAAAAGAGAAAGGTTTAATAAGTTTAAAAACACAAAATCACATATTCTCCACCCCCCTCTCGACATGCCTGGCCAGCCCCATTTACAGACATATCATGCACACAACTAAACTATTAAGATTTTCGATTACAAGAGTTGTACCAGTTTTTTTTTAAATCAAGTGTACAACAAACACATAGTGTTATAATGCCTCATTGTATCGTGATAAACACTATGAAAACACTTTAGAGTGAAGAACAAATCATACCATGATACAAAACTTAGCGCTGTATTGTGGTATGTTGTGATATATAGTTAAAATTAGAAATGCTTACTAACAGATAATAAATTAGATCTTATATAAAGTACATGTATAACATTTGAAATAAGTTTAATACTGTCATTCAAATTATCATTCCACTAAACTACAATATCACCAATTCTTTGACATTTAATTTTTTCGGTATTGTCACTTCCAAATTATTCTTCAATCTGCTTTCTTCCAAGTATTTTCAATTTTTTCGGTTTTTTTGTGTTTTAACGTACCTAACTGTAAGTTTTTTAAATTTTGATATACAATCAAAGTAGACTTCAATATTACCTGATCCATAAAGGAGATATTCTCTAAATCGTTCTCAAACCAAACAACTAAGCAGGCGCAGTTTCTTCAAAAACACTATGAATATATTTTTCTTTTCTCCGCTCATAAAACTTGCTTTTTGAGTATTTTTTCCTCAATGTAGGTGGTAATGAGTTAAATGTTACATTATAGGATGCACCCAGGTATATATACATTTTACTCAGTTAAACGCTTCGTGTGCTAATCATTCCGCTCGTGGATAAAGTATGTCTTGACTCACTTGTACCATAAATCACTATTATTTTATTTAAAATATTTCTTTGTGTGCATACATTGTGTTAAAATTCTCTGTATTTTTTATTAATAGCCGTTCTAAAGTTATTGTAGAAAATGCTCAGTTAATCATTATTTATCTTCTTCATAAATCTTTTATATACAAATGAGCAGATTTAAAATTTGTTTTTGTTTTGCTCATCACATTATTTTTTGTCAATAAATTTAAATCATTCATGTCATCCTTTTATGGAGTACTCTCCAAGTTTGGGCATGCCAATTTAGATTGCTCCTGATACCATTTTAATAGTACGGAATCGATTTAATATAATGAATACAAAGAATTGTTAATTAATAATTTGTGCAAATATATGTGTTATATTAGGTTTCTACTAGGAGAAATAGAACTTGGAGTGTTGCATTACAAAATTGTTTGGTGATACCAATAAAAACTTATCAACTTTAAATACTTACACGTTCATATTTTCAACTTAAATTCACAGTTTTTTTGCGCAAATGTTTAGTAATCTTTTTTCATCATTTTACAAATTTTAGTATAATCGGTTATTAGGTATATGTCCGGACTATTATTAATTATTAATTACTATTATATAACTCTGGACATATTTTCTATATAAAAAATAAGACCTAAATAGAAGTTCTTAATTAATAAAATATAAATCGGTTTATCTTAAACATTTTTCAGTACAATAATACAACAAATTTAGTGATCCATAACAAGTAAGAAATTCTTGTTATAGGTGTCAAAAAAATATCGCTTTCTATTAAAAAAAAATAAATAAAAAAAATTATAACAACAAAACTAAAATATCTGATGTGGTCTGCACATAACTTTCTTATACCAGTATATATCATCCTGATCTAAAAAAATATCATTCTATTTAATTCTTCACTTACCTCAATTATATTTTAATAGCGTACCTTGAAATGTTTCTTTAAAACTTTTATAATTAATTTTCAGCGTCGTTCGATACTGTCAATAATAATTCATGTCATATATTTTAATAATTTCTTCTTATTGACATTAACATTTTTTAACTAAATTAGACATTTCAAATATCAAACTGCTAAATTTACCCTAACCCCATTTTATGAGGTCAAATGTGTAAAAAATTTCAGGTTACATCAACTTTATTTAAGTACTTGGAAAATATATTTTATTGACTTGATATAGTAGACATGATTTATAATCTTTCATCAAGAATATATTCTATTCTAAGTGAATACAATCCATAAACGCTCTTAGCAACTCGGCTACGGTGTCCACAAATAATGAATAAAATGTAAGGTAAACAAATTGATTAATTATAAATAACAAATTGATAATAAATTTTTTTAACAAAGTCGTATTTCAAATAAATAAACTATTTGACCTAAATTAATTAGCCTAAAAAAAAGAACTCATTTTATATATGACCCTATAATTGTCATAAAAGCAAAATTGTTCTGAACGAACTTTGAAATAATTAGTTTCATTCTAGATTTAATATTTTAATCCCTTTTTTGGTGGAGAGAGTTGCGAACGCTTTAATTACTGCAGGTTTTTTAAATTTTCATATAGATTAGAAAAATAATATAATATCGTGGATCTGATAAGGTTTTAGATACAGTTTATTAAATTCTAAAACAGTATTTCTCAAAATTCACAAAAATACAAGATACGAGGTTTTCTCAGATCACCCACAATACGACTACTTGTCATAAATTATACATACGGTGTCGCATTAATGATAAAATGATTAAGAAAATACATACACCCTAGTAAAATGTTGCCCATTTTTTAAACTACAGGGAGGCGTTAAAGATGAAAATATATTTTCTATTATATTATGTCTAGAAAACGATTAGATTGGGATGGTTGAAAATATGGATTCAAATCTTTTTTGAGGGCGACCAAAAATATTATCACTCATTCTTCATTTACTGGTAGAGGGCGCCAATTAGGTTACTATCGAGGAATAAATATGTCCATAACTTTTTTTGTCATTCAGTTTACTAAAGTTTTCAATGAAAATAACGAAACTTATTTATTTCTGGATAAAAAATAAATACTTGCATAAATCCGAAAAACCCAACCGCTTTTGAGATATAAACTTGAATATTATTTTTGGCTAACAATATGCAAAATTAGGAATAAAAAGCATATGTTGCGAAAAATTATATCAAATTTTTGATACTTTGACAGCTTAAATATTTAGTGAAAATAACACACGCCTACATTAAAGCAACACAACATCTGCCTCCTATTCCTAATTTTGCTTATTGTTAGTCAAAAATAAAATTCAAGTTTAAGATGTATTGTAATGCTTATATCTCGAAAATGGTTGGGTTTCTAAACTTTGAGCAGGTATGCCCTTTTTATCCAAAAATAAATAAGGTTTCGTTATTTGCATTAAATTCTTCCGTAAATGAACAGCAACAAAAGTTATGGACAAATTTGTTCCTCGATTGTAGCATTACTTGCGTCCTTTACTAATAAGCGAAAAATGAGTGACATTATTTTTTATCTCCCTCAAAAATGTTTGATTCCATATTTTCAACCTCACCCATCTAACCATTTTCTAGATATTGCGAATGATAGAAAATATTTTGCCAACTTTAATGCCAGGCCTGTAGATTAAAAACTGGCAAAATTTTATAAGGGTATATTTACCTCAATCGCTCTATTTTGATTTCAAAAATCTCCAATTGTGGCTTGTCTTATTATTAATGGGACATCCTATACATATATTTTTATAGAGATATGTATAATGTCGGAATAAAAAACATATTAAAAACCTTCATTCATCCTAAGCGAACTTTTTGAAAGTATTTGTACAACATGCTGTATTTAATTTTCTTATAACTTTAATGATGTTGCCTGAATTGAAACTGAAAGAGATATTTTCTAGAAACTGCGAAAAACGCATTTACCATATAACGAAAATTTGTAACTTTCTGTGCCCAGTAAAATTGCAAGTTTTCTTCTCTGTATCTGATGACAACATTTTTAGTTAGTCCAAGCCAAATTTAAAAGTTAAGTAAAAAGTACTTTTTGCCTCATCATTAAGCACTAGGCACATAAAGGCACGTCCTTTATTTTAAGTAGTTTTCCCTGTAGGCATTATCCGCTTACATGTTACCAAGTTTTACGCCAGAGCGAATTTCTTTGCAACGTGATATTCTTTTTAAGAATAAGGATAAGGAGGGCACTAGAATTTGTCGATAGGCTCAGCAGTACCTATATTATTTTCAAGTGGGTATAAGGGTTTCCACTCTGCGAAATAAGAGTTATAAAAATTCTTACAGGTGTCCTTACAACACTGTCCTTTACAACACTGTTCATAAGATTGAAATTAAAAAAAAATGTTTTATATGGTTTAAAGATAAAGAGAAGAGACTAAATTCGGTAGTGTAAATTGTAAAAAAGCAATACATGTTGTTATTGTAGGATATGACTGGATATGTTTAAGAACGCTCCGGAGTCACCAGGCAACCCAAAATACACTTAATCCAATTTTTGCCCTTACATCTTGTAATATAAATTTACGCAAAAACGACAGAACTTTTTACATTTTAAAACTTCATTGTCATGTGGACAAACTAAATTAAAATCAAAATTACATTGCATAAGAACGTAATTTTCAATATCCTCATTTTTTAATAATAATAATAATAATAAGTAATTTATTTCCTACAGGTTAAAGCACCCAATTACAGGAAAAGCTTAAAACTAAGTATACTGTAATATAAAATGCACAAATTTGCAATACACATAGTCATTAACATTACATTAAGAGTTTACAAGAAAACTCATACATAAAAGTAAAATATATTATGGTGTTATGAAATAATCTAATTTAATAAGCACAGTTTTCTTCATATATATGAATTATTTTAGCTAAACTATCATAGTTGACATCACATAAAGATGAAATGGTGTTCAAAGTTTTACACATATTAAAGATTGGTGACTTTATCATAAGGTTTGTACGAGGAGCATCGCAGTAAAAGAGGTTGTTTTGACGGGATTCTAATCTGGGGACTGATAGGTTTAGTTTACTTAAAAGAAATGAACAATCAACATTGTGACTAATTAATTTATAAAGAAAGGATAAAACGACAACACCTCTTCTGAATCTGAGAGATTTAAGGTCAAACATATTAAGCAGTATTTTGTTGTCTGTACCTCGGGGAGGATAAGATCCATTACATTTGAAAAACATAAATTTCAGACATTTGCGTTGAACTGATTCAATGCGTGACAATGAATTTTGATATATGGGAAACCAAATAATACAGCCATACTCCAATTTACTTCTTATAAATGATATGTATAACAGTTTCAGGGTGTCAATATTCACAAAACCGCCCCAATTTCTTACTAAAAAACCTAAGGTTCTAGATGCCGATTTGACCATTTCATCGATATGATTGTTGAAAGTAAGTTTTGGGTCAAAAATAATTCCCAGATCCTTATAATTCACACAACGATCTAAAATGTTATTATCTATTTTATATTGAAAGGTAACTGTAGTGTCCTTCCTTGTATATGACATAACCTTACATTTGCCAATATTTAACTTTAGAGAATTGCCCGAGCACCAGCTAGAAATTTTATTAACTTCATTTTGCAGTAAGATACAATCCTCTATAGAACTTATCTCTAGGAAAATTTTGAGATCATCAGCAAATAGTAGGTGGTGAGAATTAATATTAGCTGTTAGGTCGTTAATAAAAATAAGAAATAAAAGGGGTCCTAAATTTGATCCTTGCGGAACTCCCGATACTGCTGTATATGATTGAGAGCGATAGCCTCCATATTCAACAAATTGATGTCTCCCAATTAAATAGGACTCAAATAAGCAAATTAAAGAGTCAGAGAAACCAATTCCTCTCAGCTTTGATAATAATGAAAAGTGATCTATTTGATCAAATGCCTTCTGTATGTCTGTGTATATAACATCAACTTGACCTTGTGAATCTAAGGATTCTGATATATACTGAGATATCGAGGCTAGGTTGGTAATTGTAGATCTCTTCTCCATGAAACCATGTTGAGAAGGCGATATTGTATTTTTAACAGACCAGTAAATGTATTCATACAGAATAATCTCCAATAATTTGCCAAAGTTACATAATATTGCTATTGGTCTATAATTATTTAAATAAGAAGAATCACCGGATTTGAGTATGGGACATATTTTTGCAATTTTCCATATATCTGGATATTTACACGTAGTTAACGAGAGATTAAATAACAAAAGCAAGGGTTGAACAAACGCTGTAGCACAATCTTTGATTAAAAAACTAGGAACTTTATCAACGCCGGCTGTCATTTTGTTTTTTTAGTTTTTTTATGCCTTTAAGTATATCGTCCTCCGTTATATATTGCAAATTAATAAGATTGTTGTTTAGCAATATATTCTCTTTATTATTGTTGGGGTTTGAATTGATATAAACGTCCGAAAAATAGTTTGAAAAACCGTCAACGATGGACTGAGGAGTTTCGTAAGCTTTGTCATTGTAGTGGAGAATTCCAGGTATTCTTGACTTACCCCTTTTGACATTAAGAAATGACCAAAACTTTGATGGATCTTCTCCAATTGCGTCCTCAATGCTATGAACATAATCTTTATATGCAACGTTAATTTGAGTTTTTATTAGGGATCTGAGTGACCTAAATTCGTTTAAGTAGTTTATAGTTTTGAATTTTTTATAATTTTTGCGCGCCAGTTCTTTTTTTGCTGATGTTATTTTTAATCTCCCGGTTAAACCACGGTGGATAATTTCGTTTCGTATCGTTGCTCACTGGTACACATTCATCAAATACACTATTTAAGATGTTATAAAAGCTATTGACGGCATCATCAACATTTGTAAAATTCTTTAAAAAAGACCAATCGGTATGTAGCAACATGTTATACAATAACGGAAAGTTAGCTCGTCGAAAGTTATATCTAATATTTGTGTTACAATATACAAAATTTTTTTGATTACCGGTGATTATTTTAAAATCGATAATAAGGGCAGGATGATAGTTATCTTCTTTTTGTTAAAGGGGCATTATCTCTAATGACCATGCATTCAACATTGGCTAAAATTAGGTCTAGCATTCTGCCATTATTATTTACAACTGTATTTTGTTGTGTTAAATTTAAAAAACTAATAAAATTATTAATTAACCCACATTTTGCGTCATTTGATGAGAGATTATATAACGGTATGTTGAAATCGCCACAAATCAAAATTTTGCAATCGACTAAAAGAAAACGTAAAGCCTCGAAAGCTTCTAAGAACACCTCCAGTTCACTAGCGTTAACTGACGGTGGAATATATAGAGCAAACACATATAGTACAACGTTAATGAATGATATTTTACAACCTATAATGTCTATTGCAGGTATTATATTATTTAAAAAGTCTAAGTCAAGCTTGCAAGTTTTAAAACAATTTCTTACTGCTAGCAGAACACCTCCACCCCTGGTAAGGCCTGTTGTTCGAAAAGCTCGATCACATCTAAATACTAAATAGGAGCTCGGGAGAATTTCTTGGCTAGTGACTACATCTGATAGCCATGTTTCACTTAAACATAAAATATCGTATTCGAGAATCGATGCCATGTTATAAACGACCTCTAGCTTTGTATTGAGACCTCTAACATTTTCAGCCAAATACAAAATTACGTTCTTATGATATGTAATTTGGATTTTAAAATAATCTGTTCACATGGCAATGAAGTTGTAAAATGTAGGAAGTTCTATCGTTTTTGTATAAATTTATATTTACAAGATTTATGGGAAAAATTGGATTAGGTGTATGGTGGATTGCCTGGTAACTCCGGAGCGTTCTTAAGCCATAATCCGGAAATGAAAATTCTGTTGCACCAACTTTAAATCTCCTATTTTGTATATTGTTAGATAATTTAATTTTTTTTCTTTTTCTACTTGTAAATTATTAATATACGTTCTTTTTTGAGTAAAGAAAGAATTTTGTCAGCATAAATGTCTCAACGTTCCAGACAGAATTTAAGCTGGTAAAAGAAAATCCTGAGATATTGAGTGGCTACTATAATTGACAGAGTAAAGAGATTGCTCCAAATAATCCATTAATTCCACTAGTATTAAGGATACGACTGACACTAATCCCTCACTGTTTGTGAATAAAACAAAACAAAAAAAAGAAAATTAACATCGATTTACAAATAAAGTTAAAATGAAATTGCTAATAAGCAAAATATATATTAACTAGGACGTTCAGAATTATATAAAAGTGAAATTCAAAACAATCGAATAAAAACCTTAATTTGCCGGTGGATGTAATTTATTAGCATACGGATTCCAGAGGATAAAACCTTCTTTCTTAAAAGAGCGAAGTTTTAATTAAAATTTTCTTTTGTTCTCAGATAATCAAAGCATCAAGAGAGAATAAGATGTACACAAATTTTAATTTAATCATGTTTTGAACTAATTCTTATAATGAGAAGTTAATATTTATTTGTTGTTTAAAATATCCAATTTTTTGTATTTGTGCTGTCAGAATATTAATACTCAATTATGAAATATAGTTATATTACACTAACAATAGAAATATTGTACATTGCTTAATTTTTTGAATGGAATAACAAAATCAATAATTGATTTTATTTATGGTATGGATAATTATAATCCATACCACAGGTGTCCCGAAAGTTGTACCTAATACAGAATGTTCTATTAAGTTTATTGGTTTTCAACGTGGCTAATTGAGAAATATCAAATGATGCAATGGAAGAACTTTCGGTAATTTTCACGTGTTTCCTATCCACACAAACACGTCAAACCGTAGATTCGTTGATTGTAAGTCCTGGTAACACTTAGTTACTACTTTATTAACTAATTAATAACTAACAACTTAATGAAGAACTTAACTATAATCACAATTAACCATTTAGAAATCACTACTTTAATCTATTATTTCTTCTTCATTCTTATAGTTCCAAATTAAGACTGAGCTCCTCGGCCTTATATATCTATCCATGTATGATCTAGAACTTTCTTATTCTCGGCCCTTCTCAAACAGTTCTAGTTCTGTCTTTGTAAATCTAGAGTACCATCGTTATTTAATTCATTTTAATAATAATAACGCCATCTTTGGGCACATTCTCGAACCAATACATTGGCGTAACAATATATTCAATGGTAAAGGTAGTGTGGTAATATGTTCCTTGGATTTAATACAGGCTGTTTTCTACGTAATATAAAATACTTAATATGATCTTTCAAATGAATTTGTGTAGAAAAGAGGTTCGTATGAACATGTTATATCTTAAAGGCTTTCATTTTTGAGATATAGAACGTTAAAAGTTTCAATTTACTTTGGATTATATTTTCTGTCTCCCACGTTTTTCGAGTTATTGGCCTAAAATTCAGTGTACATACATCTTCTGGTGAGACCAACCTGATTTGATTAGCAAATTTTGTCTTGCAATTTTTTGTTATCTTCTTTCATTATTAGAAAAAAATTCAAATGCATGCTTACTGATTAAGTATTAAATTCGAGGCACATATATTTTTTTAGCAAAATCAACATTATTATTATTAACATTTAGACAAAAAATATGTCGTGTAAAAAAAACAAGACAGATTACTTTTTTACACTTCCATTTCCTCTTTCTAAACAACGACACGAATATCACCCGGTGATCCATTGTACGCACACTTTTTTACAGCGCGAGTTATGGACGGCCCTGAACTACCTACCAAGAACAGAGATGCTGAATCGTTCAATTGTCAAAGATAACCCAATTTATAAATACGACTTAAACAAGCTTTTATTTTAGTTCTATAATATTATCCATTTCATTAAAATCTACATGTCCTTGTAGCTAGATGTTATTATTATAAACTTATTTTCATTTGTTATTTTTTCGTCAAATAAGTTTGTTAAATTTTTAAATTCACTTTTTTAAAAGACAAACCGCTTGGCGACGATAATAACTCGCGTAAAAAGGGTTAAAAAGGTGTTTCTTCGCGAATATCTCTTCCATTTAATTTTACGAATATGAACGTTATTATAAGATTAGAAAATTATCTACAAAAAGGCTCTTACTTGTTTTGCCATACGAGTTATAATTTTCAAAAAAACTTGAAAAAAGTTGTGACTCAAGCAAATATTTGCTGTCTTTACACTATTTTATTTTTAATAAGTTTATAAATTAGATCCTATATTAAAAAGAAAACAAGGAAATTTGGATAAAAAATGTTTTATGTAATTTATTAATGAAATCAATCATGATTCTTTATTCAGTGGTGGTAATATGTCAGAATTATGAGTATTCAAAGTATAATCACAGAGTTAGTCTGTGGTATAATCATGCGTTATCAAGAACTGATATTTTATTTTTCTTCCACTTTTTCTCTTTCGTCGTTTTCTTCTCTCTCGCCTCTTTTTTCTACATTTTCTTTTTGTTTTTATCCTCTTATATTTTCCTTGATCTTTCAAATTTGGTCGTTTACCTAATAATTTCAGAGCTGCTGTTTTACCTCTATGAAGAAGAGCAGATATTGTATCACATCTGGAGAATACATGTAGGAATAAGATATGATCCTTGCTGCCTGTATGTTTGTCAAAATTTCGAGAAGAGACAATTTTTTTGTTCCACTTTGCTTGCTTTTAAAAAAGATATTTCTTCTTCAGCCGGTGTTCGAGCTGTTAGAATTACCAAAAGATCAACACATTTTCCAATAATGATGGTGGTTATACTTTTATGAGAATGTTTGAGTGCAATTTCAATAATTCAGTCAGCATCATCTTCAGCCTGTTTAACAAGGTGATAAGTAAAAGTCATAGTATACGCCGAAAGTCATAACTTTTACATCGAAAAATATAACTCGTATCACAAAACGAATAAGGATCGTTTTGTGGATAATTTTCTAATCTTATAATAACGTTCATATTCGTAAAAATAACGGAGATATTCGCGAGAAAAACAATTTTTTAACCCTTTTACGCCCCGTAAAAAAATTATACGGACAACGGATCACTGAGGACCACTGAGGCATTGTTTAGAACGACGAAATTAAAGTTTAAAAAAATGCAGCTTTCTTAGACTTTTTTTAGGTAACGGACTAAAGGCACTGGACTATATGCACTTGTTCTTCCAAAATTGTTTGTAATGGGCCACTGATAAAATATATTGTTATTTTTTTTTTAATTTTTTTGATCTTTTGAATATTTCGATTTCCCAGTGGGCTTTGGAATTGTCAATAACGATCTTGTTAGTTTTGATTGATTTACTGTTATATCATCGCATTTCACCATGGCTGCTTTTACGATTACTGAAATGGCTAATATGCATGGTTTAACGTCTGAATGCAGAGCGCTATCAAGATAATAGTCACCTCTCTTCTAAGATTTTTCATCAAACTATAACCTGTAAAAACTCGTGCTTTCGCTAAATTTAAAAACATTGCAGGATCTGTCAAGTTCATAACTGGAAGAACAAATTCTTGATAATTCAAAAACTAGTGCCAGAAAAATTGTTTCCAAATGAATGTTAGTCCTAAAACAGTACGAAAGGTTTTGAAAGAAAATCTGCTGTAACCTTATTATATACAAAGCTTCAGGCATTGTTACTAAATGATCATCTTCTTCGCGATAATGGATGCCAGTAGTTTTCAGAAATGACTGCAAGTAATCCCACTCTCCCCGATAATGTATTGTTTATGGATGAGGCCAGTTTCTCCAGAGAAGACTTTTGATTTGTTGATTTGAATGCAACATCTTTAACTAAAATTTTTGCCGCCAGTTTTTTTCATATATCGTACCATTCACGAGTAAAATTTAAAAAATCATCGGAATGTCCTGAGCCCTTTAGCAGTGAATCCGAGATTATATTGCTCTAATTCCTCAGCGACTGCAGTAAATGTCTGCAAAAGTAAAGAGGGGTTTTATTTGATAAAAAATCCGGTAGTTCAGGAGAAACAAAAATTTATAAAAAACTGTTTAATGTCATAGTTTTAAAGCATCGTAAAACGCTTAGGAAGCATTTTAAGAAAAACCGTTATTCTTGGTTTTTTTTTTTGCTTCTTTTGACGAAAGGAATCATCCCTGGAAGTTTGTCGTGAGATCATTGAAACACCCTGCATGTATAAATGTAACAATTTCCCTTAAAATATGAAATGGGGATACTGAAAAACCGTCACGTAATTTTATTATTCGTATTTTGCCATCATAAATTTTATAAATGTGTGCAATTATGAACTCATTACGATCATTAGTATCATTTTCTGAAACAATGTAGAACACTTAATGCAAATTTCATTTTTGGTCCAGTATTGTTTTAAAATTTAATAATACTTTTCTTATATAATACTTGTCATAATTGCCAGTATTATATCTTCTAATAAGTTATCTAAAATATTATTAAAAAATTTAAGTAACCCCTTAAAATTCAAACGTAGAGGTAAATTCTAAAGTCACACATAAGAAAGCCTCTAATGATTCGTGCCCAAACATTTATTTGAAATATGCATTTAAAATGAGCAATGAAATTTCCTCAGCACAAAAATGGGTGTTATGTAACTTTACTACTACTCCTACTAAAAAGTGCGTTATCTGTAAATAGGACTCGTTTTAGAAATAATGGGTCAATTTGGTCAATTTTCGCAAAATGCTATTCTGCGTGGCAGGATATTGCCAGTAATCTTGCACAGAACACGGATGGTTGCTGTTCTCGTAAAATACAATAAACAGGATTGGAATAATCCAAAATCTCCAGCAAGGCGTCTAGTATTAATTTTCAAATTTTCAGATATATAATCTAGGATATTCTCCTTCAATTGCACAGTTTTCACTAAGCGGTTTCTACCACGATTAATATTTCTGCTCACTAAATTTTCGTTTTCCATTAATCGTTGCTTTAGAGCTAAAACAGTTTGCCTGTGTAGTATTCTAAGAATAGCAACTTTTTTCATGGTAACGTCTCCGAACTCCTTCATTATTCCGCTGTATTAGAACAACTGCCAGGGCCAATCACCGACACCAGCCCAGTAAACACATACGTTAGAAAGACGTTTATAATATCCAAATACCATTTGAAAAACGTTTCTTTCTTACGTACAAACAACTTAAAAATGCCGCGGTTTTACATGTTTCAGATAACGAAATTATAAACGTCTAATGTTAGTATATGTGAAACGAATATGTCAGATATTTTAAAATGTATGACTAGTGTACGTACCTCCAAAAAGTTTTAAAAACGTTTCTGTTCGACCACCTCAATGGACTCTTCATTTGATATGGACGTTTTATAAACGTTTAAAAAAATAATTTATAAACGCTTTAAATAACGTTAATTAAATGTTGTCAAAACTGTCAAAAGGACGGCCAACATTTTTCGTGAAAAAAATCACGTATTTTTAACGTTACGATAGATCGTTATTTTTCCAACAATAAATGAACGGTTGATTTCCCAAAGTAACACGAATTATCAACCAATGACACGTTGAAAATACGTTTTAAAAACGTATGTGTGTGTTACTGGGAGGATACAAGCTACCCCCAGCTTGGAAATTTTGCCGAACATTTTCTCTATCGAAGAATAGGGATTTTTTACTTGCCTAACATCTAATAGACAATGGACCAACTGATTTACATCCCTTCCGAAGGATGGTATATTAGATACATAACCCTCTCCTAAGATTGCAAAGCTTCTGCCTATAGGCTGATATACAAACCACTAGAAGATGAGACGAGGTCGCCGAGTTTCACTTGAATTACCATCAAGTCAGTAAGACTGCGATTACCATTGCTTAACTTTTCATTCAAAGACGAGTATATCAAGGCAGATCTACAATCTACGCTCGCCCTTCATTTTGGAATAGAATATAAAATAGATAACGTAGCATTAAGAGCGCAGTTGGTTATGTAGTACTATCATCTTCGCCGAGGGCGTTGTAGTCGTTTAAAAATCAAATAAATTTTCCGTTTATTTTGCTTAATCTCTATTAGATGGCGCATATAGTATACAATAATTGATACCATTTTTATTTTGCGAATACCTCTACTACTGTATGAGAGATACTTTTATCTAGTGACTGCAATCAAAAGAAACAGATGGAAACGGTTGTGACGTCTCAATTCGAGGCTCAATATTATTGCATAGTAAAATGGCGGGCTCTTTGAATCGTACTTAAAATGAAGTTCAGATTTTCAGTTTGAACAAAACCAGTATTTAAAAGGCAAACACAGTTTTCTTTGGCAGAAATTATACTTGCCTTTTAAATATCGGTTTTGTATTTTGGACAATGTATAAATGAAACATATTTTATGATTTTTATAACATAATTATACATATATTATTGCACATTCATTTGATAAAAAAAATTAACAAAAACAAAAATAATTGTTTTAACTCACAGTAACAAAATATTTATAATTAATATAAATGTTATTTATAGTAGTCGCTTTTGACTAAAGTTTCCGCTTCAAGATTCGCTGAAGTGTAATTTTGCAAAACTCTTTCATTCGCATGATGTGTATGTTCAGCATTACATGTAACCCTAAAACTACAATTTTTAAAAACCACAAAATACCTACTAAAAAATTAGGACTTATATAGTCACTTGTAAATTAACTTGTTAATATTATGTCAACCGAGTCTTCTCATAAAATTCTTTAAAATTTGTATAAAATACCGAAAACTCCATTTGTTTGGTACATTCATATGGAAATGGCAAATTGTAACTTTTATTTTCTTAAGAATTCTGCTAAAAACAATATGTCGCTGTTCAATTCTCTACATTCACCATCGCTTGTGCCCAGATTATTTCACTTTGTTTTCAATCAACAATCAAATCAACTAAAATATAAAATAACGTAAATGTATATATATCATAATCAACATATTATTTTTTTTACTTTCAATAATTTCAATAAGAAGATAATCTAAATAAAAACATAATTTTACTTATGAAGAAATATGATGGATACTTACGTTTAATTCAAATAACAGAATCATCTAAAATAAACAGGATAAGATTTAAATATACGATAGTCGGATAGTCACTGAATATTGTTATTAAAGTTATTAAAATGTAGGACAATTAAAAAATTAACAAAATGACAAATCGTTTATGAGTATGACAGCTGTTCCTCCAATTCGGGAGTGGGAGACTAGGTTTTTCTAATAATCTTCCGGGTAAGCTTCCAGTTAGGAATATACAAATTATTTTACATTAAAGTGATGCCTATAAAATTAACTACACATAGAACATAAAGAAACATATAATAAAATAACATTTACAATCAGAATCTAATAGCTAAAACACAAAACATGTTAAATAGAATTACGATCGGTGACAATCACTGGTAACCGATAGTCTTTTGAAAGGAGATATTGCATAGACAAAAATGTTGACGTATCAGCAATGCTAGTTTCAGGGAATAGGGAGAATGCTTATCACATGCGCAGATGATTTAATTTTTGCTAATATTGAAAACTGCCATTTTGACACATGGCCATGGCTGCCATCAGTTCTTAGGGACTTTTGGTTGAACATTTATAAGAATTCAGGCACGAAAGTGAAACTCTTTTCAATTTTCTGCTAGATATCGTTAATATTTTCGACGGCTTCACAAACAGCTGAGGTAAAATTTAATACTTATAATGTTTAATTCATAAAATCTTAGGATTTCATCAATTCAACAAGATATTTATGTACGACTACGTTATAAAGAACTGTTTATGACATAGTTTTGCGGCCATAAAATACCTCTTTATAGTGTACTAGTAGAATAAAGTAACTTATTATAAAGAGGTACTTTATGTTCGCAAAACTATGTCATAAACAGTATACAGCACACTTCACTCGTTTCTTTCATAGAATAGATACAAAATTTATAAAATAAATCGTTCTCCATAATAAGCCAGCTTTAGCAGTTGAACATAAAGCTTAATATGCAACTCCTCAATAATAAGGCTTTATTGAATTGATCCTCTTTATGGTCTTGGTCACTACGTTCACTCAGACATAAACTGGGCTTGTTCAATAAAGCCTTATACAGCTATTATAATAAATAATATGAGACAAAGCTGGACTCAAAATATATTTTATTTTATTCTCCAATAAATTTAGAAATACAGAGTAAATAAGGAAATAAAAAAAAGATACCTACAATGAAATATTGTGTACATACCAAAAGCACGTTAAAATTAACCTAGTAAAAAATTAAGTTTTAAAATTAATAAAACGTCTAATATTTTATTATTGGTGATTAAATAACTGTCCTCAAGGTAGTTATTTTTCATCATCAGATTCTTTATAGTTTTGGTGGCAGAATATAGCTAATAATTTTCCCGTAATTCAGTATATTTCTTTTAATCTTACCAGGTAAAATACTGAAATAATTTATTTAATTAAAATTTTATGAAGCACTTATTTATATAAAAAACTTACCCACAAATATAAATAGTTTGAATAAACTTAACTCTCCTATATTTAGTGCTACTGTCAGTATCGTCACCAATTAATTTTGCTAAAATTAAATACATAAATTAGCAATACATATAACTTATTATATTTAAGCAATATCTTACACCAAACGCATTTTTAATATCAATCTCATTCCTGATCGAACAGTGTCATCATGAAGACGACTTTGTAGAACTAAAAGAGGAAGATTGTGTCGTTAGAGAAACGTTATCAATAACAGTTGACACTTGTTTTGTAGCCTTTACTTTGTTCATTTGTAGATGCAACATAAATATTTTGGCACACACAAGTTTCTGTCGCAGTTTCCTTTGTGAGTTGTAAATTTTGCACTGCATCAGTTTTCAGGAAAACTATGTGCAAGTTTAATAAAATCGCATTCGATACAAATTTCGGATTTTCTCATTTTGAAAGGTCCAGGAATTACGAAGTGATTCTTTAAACTTTCGTTTCCTAATTATTTTATCAATTAATCTTACAGAATATCCATTACTTGCAGCTATATCCTTTATCAATGCCTTTTCGTTTTCAAACCTCTCCTTATTGAGGGGGAAGCTTAATAGACGATGAACTAGAAAATTAACTTACCATTATGTGTTGAGCACAAAATGCTGATATTGACAACTTTGTATCTAAGTTAAACAGTCGTTTCGCGTCAATTATAATCACATATGAAATTGAAAACTACCATTTTTAGATGTATTAGTAAATAGAAATAGTGAAAATAAGTTAAAATTTGACATATACAGAAAAGATACCAGTACTCTAAGATATATCTCTAAGGACTCACACCATCGCATCGTGCACAAATGGGTGAGTTTTAATTTTCTAGTCCATCGTCTATTAACCTTCCCTCTCAATAAGGAGAGGTTGGAAAAACAAAACGCATTGATTAAGGATATGGCTGCGAGTAATAGATATTTTGTAAGTTTAATTGATAAAATAATTAGGAAACGAAGGTTTAAAAGTCGCTTCGAAATTCCTCGACCTTTCAATATGAAAGAGAAAATTCGAAATTTGTATCGATTCAATTCTATTCTTGATTCACCCGTGGTATTGGTAGGATTTTTAAAGATGTAGGTATGACGGTGGTTTATTCATCGGGAATCAAACTACAACAACTTTTAGGCAATCCAAAAGACAAAATTGAAACAAACGAAAAGTCGGGGATTTACGAAATTAGCTGTAAGGACTGTAATCAAAGATATGTTGGACAGAATAGACGATCAATTGAAACTAGATTTAAAGAGTATATGGCCCATCTCATATATGATGAAACAGAGGTCTAGTGTTGCCCAACATGCGTTTGAGAACAACCATAAAATAGATATTAGCAATTTAAGATTAATTAGGAATGTAACAAATACTAGACAGCTGGATGCATTTGAAAGCTTGGAAATCATAAAGTGTAAAAATAGTATGAGTAGTGACAGAGGGCATATCCCAAATAGTCCGACTTATTGGTTAGTGGGTCATGGTTTACCGAACCGTGACAATAGTTTTGGTATAAACAGGGTAGATTGTCAACATAAGTTTAGTTTTAATCATCTCCAGATGATGCCAACTTGTTTGGCGAAACGTGCGTCGAGTGCAGCAGATAGTGTTTTAGTGTTTCGTGGAGAACTACGACAGTGTTAAAATAATTTAGTTCATTTCCGATTTTTTCCTATTTACATTTTGCAAAATGCCACCGATCCAATTAAATTTTAATAAAAACTTTGATGCAGGACTTCTTAATTAATTGAAAAGTGTTCTAAGTGTTTCCCCTATAACCGTACAAGGAGCATTTGTGCTCCACACAAAATAATTAATATTTTAAAATTTAAATCTATTTGCGCGACAAAAAATAATTCATCAGTATCGTCACATTATCCTTATTAAATATATGTACATCGTGTCTCTAAACATTTTTAATAAATTATGTAAGTTATCCTGCATGAAAAAAATGACAAGAGTTTCCATCTAGCGTCAAATTTGAATCGATCCTGCTCTTAAGTAATAAGATAAGTAATGTCATGTCAACGTAGTTTCATATATACTTGCCAAACTTCTTGACAGTTAATAACTTGATTTTCGTAATAGTAAAATAAATTTTTTTTTGATTGTCTAGAAAAGTGATATTTTTTTGTTCGAATATATGGACGAGAAGATCACCTTTTTCTAACAGGTATTACGTTTTGTTGTGGTTGCTTGACAACTACTTTTCCAGGCCGAAAAGTAGTCGCCGAAAAATAATTTTTCTACCGCCCGCATTATAATTTCAAAAAGGTGCGATTTGGGGGATTGGAAATCAAGGGTTATCTGGAGAAATCTACTAAACACAAAAAGGACATATCAAATAAAATCTTGGAAATGAACATCCCGTCAAATTCTTTGGAGTTAGACAGCGAGACATGTTTAAATATACCCTACTTTATTTTCATCACGCTCGTAGAAAAAATATTGTTCCTAACACATGCGGAAACTCTCTTCTCCGCACTCGACTGCTAAAGGTGATAACGGTAGTCGCGTGAGGAAAATTGACACTTTCCGTACATGTTAGGAAAATAACTATTTCGGACGATAAACGATTATGGACACCATAAACAATTGAAATGAACTGTCATGATATTCTTATTAAAATGTGTCAAAGTGGCGTGAAGTCTGTTACGATAAAACTTTTCAGTAAAATTAATACAATAAATAAAAATTTATTATAACCTCTTCTTACAACCGAATAAAAAATAGTTAATGATGAAAATGTTTTTCGTACTCATACGGTTGCAGCACTCGAATTCGCCTCGTCCGGTAACTTTCCGTAATCGTACGAAAAACTGCATTTTTCGTTCTTGTGTCATAAATAACTACTTCTGATCCCAGGCTCCTTTATCAGAAATAAATATAGTTTAAAAAAAACTAAAAAACACGCTTTTAAAGCACATTAAACTAAAAAGTGAAAAATAATTATTAATATAAACTGAAAACAATAATGAACGAAAAATACTAGTATTATTTTGAAAAAAGCGTGGGTTGCTCGATATACGAAAAATATGGCACAAAGCGCCCCACGCTTTTTTCACAATAATACTAGTATTTTTCGTTCATTATTGTTTTCAGTTTATATTAATAATTATTTTTCACTTTTTTAGTTTGATGTGCTTTAAAAGCGTGTTTTTTAGTTTTTTTAAACTATATTTATTTTTCACTTTTTAGTTTGATGTGCTATGAAAGCGTGTTTTGTAGTTTTTTTTAAACTATATTTATATTGCTTATTGATGCTGATATTATAACATATTACGATCCAACAGATATTTCTGAAAAAAAAATATTTTTTTATCTCAGCCATGGGATTTGAACTCACGCCCGAGGAGTCTGTCGTTTCGCGTCGACTGCCTTAGCCCGCTCGACCACCGAGCTAACTGACAATCATGGAATGTACTTACATATTAATCCTTTGCTCTCACGCAGAGGATACGTGAGGAAAGGACTGGCGATCCTGATCAGGATAATGATATAAACTTATCAAATTATTGTATTGTTACCGGTTCTTCGTAAGTGTACAAAGTTTCAATTAAATCTGTCCGTTTAAAGTGGGTCAAAATCGAGTCCAAAGAGTCGGTTACAAACAAACAAACAAGCAAACAAGCAAGCAAGCAAACATACAGGTGAAGCTAATAAAAGCGTGTTAAAAAAACGAAAGATAATGTTTTTCACTATTAATAATTTTGCATTATTAAGTAGTTATTTATGACACAAGGACGAAAAATGCAAAAACATTTTTGTCCGTGTGTCATACACTATTTTTTATTCGATTGTAAGGAGAAATTAATACATTTTTATTTATTATATTTATTCTAATTGAAAAATATGATCGTAATTAACATCACGTCACTTTGACACATCTAAAAAGAATAATATGACAGTTTAATTCATTTGTTTATGGTATCCATTATTTTGTTCATAATTGCTTATCGTCCGAAAAGTACTTTTCGGCCGAGATTTAGCAACCACAACAAAAAGTAATACCTATTATAAAAAAGGTGATCCTTTCGTCGATATATTCGAACCAAAAAACGTCACTTTTCAATACAATCGAATAAAAATTAAATTTAGTTAAATTCTAGTGGCGGGGTAAAAACTAAATAAGGTGTTCAGTTGTAATTTTCCTGAAAATCTTTAAAATTAAAGATTTTATTATTTGACAACAAATTACCAAATTTCAATATTTTTAGTCGTACCAACGGAAAAAATATAAATAATTAAAGTAATGATCTAGGTATAGCTCATTGTGAACTCAAGGTACGCCGTGAATCACTTACACACATACGACACCAAGTGTCGGCGCGGCCTTTAGAAAGTCTGTAAAGTTCACCTCAAAAATTTCATACTTTGTAGTAATATCTGAAATATAAAGAAATGACAACAATCCGAAATGAATAATCAAAATATAAAGGAAGTAACTTGTGACTGATTACTGAGTCAATAAAAGTCGTGGAGTATTACATTAGAATGGATTCAAAATATAAGATAAAATCAGTTGTTATTAACGAAATATCACAAAGGGACATGCAAACCCCTTGTAATTTATTTTAGTTGGTAACAAAAATATAATTATTTTGATTTTTATTAATGGTCTTATTCCGCCTTCAGATGGGTTGATGTATTAATAATGGTTAATGACGAAATTAACTACTTTTATAATTTATATTTCAATTTGAAATATTTATATAATAAATGTTACTAGCTTATAAAATATATTTTATTTACAACGAACACTGATTAAATCGCATCACATTATTAAATCATTCATCCTCTTCTAGAATAAATACATATAAAATTATCTGTAGTATAAGGGTTTCCATCAGTAGACAGCTAATAAAACTGTTTTATATTTGAAAATTATACTCATTTCTTTTTCCATTGAAAACACGTGTATTGACAAAAATTATCGAGAAAAAAATATCTTAACTACTTATATCAATGTAATAAAACAAAAATATAAGAATTAATAAAAAAACAAAAAATAATTTAATGTCCAAATTGCGTGCCATTTGCTTCTTGACAGTATCCAAGCCGAAACTGAAATTCTCGCAAAACGTTAGTAATTGTTTCGAGTCCAATTCTTCCAATTTCGTAGCTAATTCTCTCTTTTAAGTCCTCAACATTGTTTGGTCTATTGAATTAAACTTTGGATTTAAGATAACCCCATAAAAAATTATCCAATGAGGTTAGGTCCGGAGATCTAGCTGGCCATTCTACTGATCCGCGTCTACCAATCCATCTGTGTGGGAAAATTTCATTTAAATAATTACGCACTCTTTGCGAATAATGCGGTGGTGCGCCATCCTGTTGAAACCATATGGAGTTATCCGGTACATTAGGGTTTTCACCATTTTGATACAGTGCGGCAAGTCCTGGAATTATGTTTTAGTGCAGCACCTCCAAATATTTTTCACCAATTATTGAACCTTCAATAAAAAATGGACCTAAAATTGTAGTCCCAACAAGTCCAGCCAACACGTTAACTTTCTGTGGAAACTGGGTATATGCCTCCATCATCCAGTGTGGATTTCCACGTGACCAATATTGTATTTTGACTATTTACAGTGCCACTTAAACAGAAGTTGGCCTCATCGGAGAAAAATATTCGGAAGAAATGTGGATTGGTATTACATCGTTCCATTATGGTTTCGCAAAATTCTACTCTGCGGTCGAAATCATCCTCGTTAAGCTCTTAAACTAAATTCATATATGGGCGCCATTTATTCTTTTCAAATATTTTAAAACATTCGACTGACTGATTGACTGCTCTGCTGCGACTTCGCGACTTGGTTTGTGAGGATTGTCCTCCATTGTCACTAAAACATCTAACTGGACATTTTCTGGAATGGCAGGACAATCTCTCTTGAAATTGTCTCTTGCATGACCAAAATCTCGGAACTTCTTCTCTACTTTACTAACACTTGATTATGTAATAAGTCAGTCAGGGTACTTATCATTAAATAATTCACAAACCAGATGTTGTGTTCGGGGCCTGTCACCATTTAATTTTTTTCTTAATAATTTCGTCATGTAAAATGCCATAGAATTTAATGTACTGTATGCAGAAAAATGTGCTCTTTCAAATAACATTTTGCAAAATGGGGGTTGCCGTTTAAAAAAATTGTCAATGATGTCACTTTTTTTAAAAATTTTTGGACAAAAATTTGTTTGACATAAGAAAAATGAGAAATGCATTTAAAAATCAACGTGACTGAGCGAATCATTGTCACCTGCTTTGTAACGATTTTAAGGAATTTATTCCAACCTTTATGTGCCCGCTATATACAAATTTCATGTTAATTTCTTCCTTCTTCTGATTAATGTACTAAGTTACAGCAGCTTGGCTTATTAAATTGCCAGTTAACCAGACGCTTTATCTCTAATATTATCTATAGTAACACTTCCTGACGTATTATGGTCTTTACAGACCTAGACGGAATGTAATAAACATACACTTTAACTTTATAAGCTTCTTGTTTAATCATTACAGGCGCCGCCGCCGCCTCCGCCACCTTCCCAGTCAAGCACAACAGGGGATTTATCTCTCAACCTTCGCCCCGGATCGAAGACAACAAGTGCTCCCAGTTCTCCGGCCAAATCTCGTGAGAGTCTGCTTCAGAGGGTGCAGTCTCTTACTGGACAAGCCCGAGATCAAGGCGCCTCTATCTTGGGAGCTGCTGTCTCGAGCGCTAGCCGAGTGACCTCAACGGTAAGTAAAAATCTGTTATTAATTTTAATGTATGTTTACTGTTTAAAGGAATTTCAACGAAACATGGCTAATCAATTACTATAGTTGTCTATTAGTTCCATTTGCTACTGAGTGAGCCCCCGACTTAAATTCCTTTAAATTGATTGATCAGATATTAAATAATTAAATTGTCAAAACTAAGAACGAAATAATGTACAAGAAATATGAAAATATTTATTTAGAAAACGACAACAACATAACACAATTAGTAATTTTCATAAATGTAAGACTTTTTTTTTAATTCTATTGGTAATCTTATGTTGAAAATGAAACCATTAAACATCACCTGAGATAAAGCATTTTAAGCAAGTTTATAGAAGAACCTATAGAAGGAAGTTTCAGATCTTTCAACCGCCACATAATTGTGGATCTCTTTAAAAAATACACATTGTGTCCCTAAATAGCACCAACAAAATATAACCATGCGCTTCTATATCGAAAAATAGTAAGATTTTACTGTTTTTCCGAAAAATACTTCTCTGCAGGAATACAGCTTTTCAAATTTGAGGTTTAATAACATTAAACCCTCAATTCCTCGAAAACCTTGAAAGTTTTCTAGTGAAACTCGGTACGCTTATATTTAATACATTCAAATGCCTTATTTAATATGAAAGAAATTAGTTGTCTTAAAGCGTTAGTTTGCTATCCCTATATTTTTTTATCAGTTGATCAATTGAAGTTAGCGACATGATACTCAATGACAAATTGAAAACCACTTGTCTGTAATTCTGCTTCTCACAAAATTATATTGAAAGTGCACAACTGCTGTTTTCATTTACTTATTTTTGGACTTTTTTACAATAATTCATGACACAATCGAAATTACAAATATTTATAATGTGACCATATCCAAAAAAATTGCAAGACCTCCTTAGTTAAGATGATATTTAACATCAAATAATACAAATTTGAAGTATGCGAATTGGTGAACAGCATTAAAATTAATATTGTAACGTAAATTAAAATACATTTATGCATAACTAGTACCAACATTTAACTTCAATTAGTAATATGCACACTTCATTTAATGCCATTAGACATTTTTGGCTTTAATTTTTTAGCAATGGGTCATACCCATTGATATAATGATATAATTTTCAGTTATATTAGGTATCATTATTGGAGTATGACTTAGTTTGTTCAGTTTGTTCAGTTAGGAGACCATTAGGGTTATCTTCACTATTGGTATTATTACCAATATTTAACAAAACAAAACTCAATAGGGGTTTCTAAAATATGGCGTACTACCGTAAATAATAGTAGACAGTGCTTTTTACTTGAAACAGAATATATAAAGTTAATACAAACAAAAACATAGCCTAGTTGATAAGCAATAGTAATAATATTTGTGACTATTTTATCAACTTACTTAAAAAACTCATTCTTACCCTCACTTAACGGAAAACTCTGAACAGTCTTTGAAAATTTTACATTACAAGAAACCCTTATATAAATTCAATGGTTTTATTTATAAAATAAATAAGTACACAATTTAAAACCTCTAAAGTAAACCATCAGGCAAACAATTCTATTAAAGCTTTGTTGACTTACTCCAACTCGTATTGTTACGGTAGTCTCAATTCATGTTTGCCAGTTTAGTTTCTCAATTATGGCTGAAAACATGTTCATAGAATATAAATAGTGGTTC
The DNA here is from genome assembly GCA_029963845.1 of Rhamnusium bicolor. Lineage (NCBI taxonomy): Eukaryota > Metazoa > Arthropoda > Insecta > Coleoptera > Cerambycidae > Rhamnusium > Rhamnusium bicolor. The sequence goes on along the minus strand of JANEYF010005186.1, from coordinate 142,983 downwards.
TCTTTTTATCCCTGACAGTACAAACAGCAATTACAAAAAAACTATGCAAGGAAAACAAGAGTTAAAAAATATATAATACATTTTCATTATTTGATTTCTTTCTTTCGAATACAATCGTGTTTTTCATAGTGTAATCAAAATTATATTACGATCCATCTTTTTTTTACTTTTTTTTTTCGAAGTATATGAGCACAGATTTAATACGAAACTAAAATAATGAGTCGCTATTTGTAAAACAAACACATTTCGTGATTGCTTTCGGCACTAGAGTGAAGCGGAAATCGCAAATGAGAGAACTGAGGACAGTGTGGAGTAAACTGGTTACTATTACCACATTCTCATTTGCTTAGTACATTCTGTTAAATTTGGTTTCATGTGATTACACATTATCCGAGGAGCTGTTGTGGCTTTAAAAGATAACTCGTGCTCAAACACCAGTTCTACTGATTTGACAAACAAATTAACCGAGGATTTCGCATAGCAGATTTTACAAGGTTGAACTAGAGAAACTGATGAATTTAAAAAATAGTATAAATTTTAAATGATTGAAGGAATATTATTAATAATAATAACACTTTAAAATCTACAAATATGTGGATGCTGCATTTAAAAAATTATTTCATGCAGAAGATTTATTCATCATTTCCTGCAATAAACTGATGCAAATATATTATAAAATTTTTCATTTTAATTTATTTCAAATTTATTTGCAACAAAAAATTTTAGCTTCTTTGACGACGGTAAAGGGATCAAAGAAGCCGTGGTTTTTTATGTTGCAAATAAGTTTGAAATAAACTGTACCTTAATAATATAGTCTTATAAACGTTGAACCATGCGAAAAAATTTTCCTTCAGACACCTCCAAAAAAAAATCTCAGGCCAACGGGTCAGCATATCTCAAAGTTGTCGCAAAACGTTTTAGTATGTACATCGCAAATCCGACATGCTCAATATTATCAACAATTCTCTTGGTTTTCCGAGGACCCAGATTTTTAAGAAAATTGAAGAACATAATGAGATCATGTATCATTCATGCCTGAGTAATCCTTTTAATTTTTTCTTCAAAAACCGTACGTTTCTAGAAAATATACTAGTTAAAAGCGTATAATTTTGAACCCATATTTAAGATAGTATTTTTTTCTCGTTTTCTTTATGACCTTCTAAGACGTGAAATATTCTCGTGAACGTGAAAAAGCACGTTCATGGAGGTTGACTGCATACTAAATTTGAAGTATCTAGCACAAAGCAATCAAAAGTTAATTAGGAAAAAATTTCATTATCAACCGCCTGTAACTTTTCAGGAAAGCATTTTCGGACACATGTTTATTGAACACTCGCCTGATTTTTGAACGTAGATTATGCTCCTTTTCTAGAGGACATGAATTTCCGGACACTCTGTACAATGAATATTCATTTTATCTCCGAGTTTAATACTATAGACATTCAATGTATGCCCGATGTCACAACTTACATCAAAGTGGCCGGACTTGAAACGCGTATGTGTACGGTATTCACATACCTATATTTATTTGCAACTAGATTTATTCCTTGCTGCCAGAACTTTCATTAAATTTAGTTTCGCAAAATTCAATAATTAGTTATATCACATTTTCCATTATTTAGGAAATTCACTACCACTTAATATTTAATTAAATATAATGTATAAGGGCAAGGCCATTACCACACAATTTCAGCAGAAGAGAAACATTAGAGTACGAACTTTCTGTAGCGTGCAGCTTTAAGATTAGCACGTTCTTAACTTATTGCCAGCTTAATGATTAATTAAAATTACTCAATAAAAACGTAATGTCGCAATTTGAATCGTATTATTTACAAAGTTTAATGCTTTTACATATTAATCTCTCAACTTATGTTTCATTAGTTTTATATATTGGTTATTGTTATTAAATAAGGATATTTTTATTTTTAAGCACCGAAAAAGAAATGCACTTTGTTATAAACCAACTAAACTAAAATATTGTGGGAAGGTCTACATGTATCGTTTGTATACAGGGTGATTTCATTGATTGACATTTTGGAACGGCAAGAAATGGGATCCGTTACACTGGCTCCCTCCGGTGCGGCTATGATTCCTAGATTTTAGCACCGTGAATGTTACCTCTGGCACTACCTAGCACCTAATTTTTAATGTAAGCACCAAACTAACATCGAAGTTATAACCATTTATTACCGGGGAGAGCTAGCACCACAATAGTTTCGTACTATGGTTATTGTTACCGGGGAGGGCTAATGTAACGCCAGTCCCCCCCCACCGGTGAGAACGACTTCTAACTTTTAGCACCACAAAATTTACATCTAGCACCACGTAGCACCCAATTTCTAAAGCTGGCTCGACAGTATGGTAATTACAGATACTATTTGCCAGAGGGTTTAATGTAACGATAGTCTTCACAATGTGATTACGATCTCTAATTTTAAAGTGGAATGAAAAATAATATTAACTGAAAATTTTTTGCTAATTATTATTTACTAACTTTTACAAATCTTATCACAGATAAGTATAACATATATCTTTTTAAACAATTATTTTCCCGGCTATTTGCCAAAACGCTGAAACTTGAATTACAAAAAAGATAATATGCACATTATGTTCAGTACAACTGACTCCATAATGTTATTTTTAATTTCAACTATTCTGTCTAGTAAAACCAAAAATAAATAAAACACAAGGTACTCACCAGTTGACATTCACTTTAAAAAACTTTAAAATATCTACCGACACGTATTTCTGCTTGCATTTCGTCATCAGGGTAGCCAGCACATTTAAAGAATCCAAAGTAAGGAAACTTGTAAACCTTAATGTAATAAACATTAATGGCTTCAGAGAACAGAATAATTGAAATTATATAGTGGAAATACCCCCTTAGGGTCGAATAAAATAATTTAAAAACAAATTAAGTTCCTCTTCTTGGTAAAAGTTAAAATATAGAGTGGAATGGAAAAAAAATATTAACTGAAAATTTTTTTGCTAATTACAAGTTTCCTTACTTTGGATTCTTTAAATGTGCTGGCTACCCTGATGACGCAATGCAAGCAGAAACACGTGTCGGTAGATATTTTAAAGTTTCTTAAAGTAAGTGTCCACTGGTGAGTACCTTGTTTTATTTATTTTTGGATTTACTAGACAGAATAGTTGAAATTAAAAATAACATTATTGAGTCAGTTGTACTGAACATAATGTGCATATTATCTTTTTTGTAATCCAAGTTTCAGCGTTTTGGCAAATAGCCGGGAAAATAATTGTTTAAAAAGATATATGTTATACTTATCTGTGATAAGATTTGTAAAAGTTAGTAAATAATAATTAGCAAAACATTTTCAGTTAATATTATTTTTCATTCCACTCTATATTTTAACTTTTACCAAGAAGAGGAACTTAATTTGTTTTTAAATTACTCTAATTTTTAGTACCTACCACAAAATGTTGCAACACTACAATGAATGAAATTTCTACTAACCATAAATAAAAATTGACTAGCCCCAAAAAAAATATCTGCATTAATAGACTCCAAATAGACTGCTTTGTAATCGCACTATTTACCGTTAAATAAAGTTTTTCTAAATATTTATTTATGACGGTAGGTTCATAACTTTGCTATCAGGAGTCAGGGCCCTATTTTAACATTAATAGGTTTTTTGTTACAGTTAATAAGCTCGTATTTTTTACAGCATTACTAATTGATGACTTTGTAACCATTATACAGCTTGCACTGTATAAATAATAAATATATAGTAATGACAGCAAATACTCCTTTTTGTCCTGGTAATCTCACATTGTAAACATTGTATAAATACATACTGGATCTAGCAGAATTTTATTCCAGCTATTAGAAAAAAAATGCTATCATAGAAAGAATTTTTGCAAGTCGTAGAGTATTCTGCGAGAACACATATGATGGTGACTGGTAGGTCGACGTATTCATTTGAAGGCGTGTTAGCAGCAAGCTTATTTGCAATTGATTTAACTATAATATCCATTATGCAAAACTCGATAGTTTTTGAGATATTTTAATTATTAATTTACACGATACAAATTATGTAACAAAAATTATGTTAAATTCTGTGACGTACTTCCTTGTTCTACACAAGAGCAGAAGTGTCACTTTGACGCCCAAAACTACGGCGGTGCTCACGGTATGGATATCTCGGGCACCAGTTTCTGTTTAGAGTGCAGAAACACCACTTTACTCTATCGGCGGGACGATAGAGGCCGGGAAACTACAGTGAAGAAACGGATAAGCCAGGGGTCGAGAAAAGGTAACTTACACACTACAGTTAATGAAACGACTCTCATTCAATATATTTACATTTATTCTACACACTAATTACTATTTACACTATATATACATCTTCATATTTACAACTTATTCTACAAGCGGTCTTTATTATAGACGAGCGGGGACAGGAAGCGGGCGTACAAGCGGTGCGACACGGTAATACGGTGATTAAGCAATGAAAAAGGTGACCAGCAATAATGAATCGGCCATAAGCAGACGACGGACGGGTGCCAGGAGGGGAAGCAAGCGTTAATACAAGCACACTATGACTATGACTATGACTTACTATGGCTTTTAGTTACTATACCTTTATTTACCAAACCTTAATACCTACTTCCGTATCCTAGGCTGCTTCCTCTCTGGAGCGGTCGGGGTCGGCACGTCTGGTAGGTACTGGCGGCAGAAACGTACTCTCCTGGACGCTTGTGCTGGTCGGCGTGGTTCTTCAGCAGCTAGACGGAAACTCACTTGTTTGAAAAATCCTCAAGCTACTAAACTCTGCCAAAAGCAGAAGTAGGAGGGTGCGGTAGTCATGCGCGGAATATTGCAACTACGTCACCTGTTTACCGACTTAGAATAATTCCGCATTAAATTTACATACCTATGTACCTCTATACTCACAAGATTACTTACTGTGCTGGTCGGCGTGATTCTTCGGTTGGCGGTCAGACGGGACTAACTTGTCTGAAAAATCCTCACGCTACTAAACATTGCCAAAAGCAGAAGTAGGATGAGACGCGATAGTCATGCGAGGTTATATCGACGTTAAAACTTTTCGGCTGGTAATATTGAAAAACGACAACATTTGGTTCATTCTAAATATCATTGATTATAATATATAAAATCACAGACAATACTGATGCGTTTTTTTTAACCAAGAAAATACGAATATTTTATTTGATGTCATTATATGAAAATAAATAATCGTATTTTTCAGGTTAAAAAAAATACGGATCAGTATTGCCTATTATCTCAAATCTACCTAAATTTAGAATGACCCGAATGTTTTTGTTCTTCGATATTACTAACAGAAAAATTTGAACACCAGTTTATAAATTTAAGTTGGATATCTGGTGAAAACGCAACCAAATGATTTAGTTACGAAAAGAAAGAACTAATAAATAATAGATATATATTTTAAAATCATTAATTTATTATGCTTAATTATATAGAATTAGGTACACAAAATGACAAATATCATATTAAAATGTAATTAAAATAGTCATTATTATATCTTCGAATACTTGGACATCTGTAGTCTTTAAGGCCCCAATCTTCTAATCTCCATTTGCAAGACATTTTCATAAAAACCTTTCACTATGGAAAAATAATAGGATTACGAGTATCAGAATAATACTTTATTTTATAAATGCACGAAGTAATTACGGTTCCAGTAAACCTTATATAGAGAACAAATCCTACCTCCTAACAACAAAGATCAACTCTAATATTGTTGCTAACATGACTATACTATACAGGGTGTCTCGAGTTATCTCTTCACTATTGCTAACTTCGTTATTTTTGGAGTCGGTCAAATTAGCAAACTAGTAGGATTTTTCCGCTGATTACGATGGCAATTAAAACTATTTTGTAGAGAATTTAATATTCATTCGAAATACCAGAAAATATACAGGGTCTTTCATTAAAAAAAAAATCATGATTTTCTGAATAATTCGGAAATGCTATTCAATTGTTTTTCTATTTTCACAATCCTACTAGTTTGCTAATTTTACCGACTTCGTAACTCTAAAAGTACGAAGTTGGCAATGGTGCAGAGTTAACCCTGTATACTATTTTTGTACATCTAGTAATAAATAAAATTAGAAAATCTGTATGAGTGGTCTCATTTATATATAATATGTTAAAAAAAATTATTTGTCTTATTTGTTTTACAATCTGAAATTTATCTAGATAATATTGAATTATCTATTATCTTATAGATAATCAAATATAAGATTATCTTTTATCTCATCTAGATAATATTTTTGGATTTCATCAGTTATCTTATCTAGATAAAAAATTAATTATCTTTGCACAACACTAAAGGACGTTAGTCCCACTAGCAAATATTAACTATAAATACGGTGCTTTCCAGATGGGATATTAGGTAGTGTCAGATGAAAGTGTAATGGTGCTAAGAGACGAATGTCATAATCTCATCGAGCGAGGGGCGCTCGTCACATTAATCCCTCTGGCAAAGGGTAGCTATAAGTACCATACTGTCGAGGTGCCAGCTTTAGAAATTGGGTGCTAGGTGGTGCTAGATGTAAATTTTGTGGTGCTAAAAGTTAGATGTTGTATTCTTATCGGGGTGGGCTGGCATTACATTAGCCTCCCCCCTCTGGTAAACAATAACCATAAGTATGAAACTAGTGTGGTGTTAGCTCTCCATCTTGGGTGCTAGATACCGCTAGATGTAGCTTTTGTGGTGCTAAAGGTTGGAAGTCATATTCACACCGGGAGCATTAGCGTTACATTAGCCCCCCCCCCCCCACGGTAACAAATGGTTATAACTTCGGTGTTGGTTTGGTGCTAGCATTAGAAATTAGGTACTAGGTAGTGCCAGATGTAACATTCGCGGTGCTAAAATCTAAGAGTTATAGCCGCACCGGCAGAGCCAGTGTAACGGACCCCAAGACGGTTAAGTTTTACCAAAGTTGCGAATTTTAAACGCACTTAGCGAACAAGGTACAAGGTGTTCCAACTAAAATGTAACTGGCGATTCTTTCGGTGATTTTCAAGAGAAATTTGTAGTTCAAAAACCATTGCGATGTAGTTTTTCCGAGGAATCCGATGCCATCAAGAAAAAATTGAATATCAAAGAAAACTGATTTTCCCAACAAAAAAAAAGTTAAAATGGCGGATTATTGTATTTTCTATTATAGGGCATTACTGGAACAGATTCCGTATAAATCAGTTTTTTATATCACTTGGTTTGGCTAGAAATGAATTTTACTTCCAAAAATTTTGAATTTTTGAAGAATATTTCGTAACCTTATAACAATAATAAATGTAATTTTACGTGTAGTTTTACAATTATTATCTTACAATTAGTTTGACTCCCTGACTGTGCCTACCACAATTTGGCCCTCATAATGATATTATTTCTAACACAAGACGCCTTGACCAGAGCTAACTGCGATGTCACTTAAATTGCTTGCTGTACGGTAGATACGAGGATAAAGTCAACGAGCTATTAATATTTCGAAATTGCTTAGAGATATAACAAAAGTGGTTTATGCATTTTTGATAGATAGATAGATTGAATGCTCTGTTGAATGCAATCAAAATATATTAGAAGATTAAAAATTTTTAGAAGAAAAATTCATTTCTGAACAAATCGGAAGTGATATAAAAAAAATTAATATGTAGAATTTATTCCAATATTATCACATAAAAAAAATTAATTATCTGCTCTTTTGTTTTTTTCAAAAAAATCAGTTTTTCGATCATAACCTTTTTTATTTGATGTTCAATTGTTTCTTTTTTGGCAGCATCGGATTCCTCGGAAAAATTGCATCACGTTAGTTCTTGAACTACGAATTTGTCTTGAATATTATTGACAAAATCGCGAGTGGCGTCTTAGCTGGGATACCCTGTACATCTGTTTTATGACCAAAAATTATCTTTATGTTAATGTGTGTACTCTGGATATTCAGAGGATGTACGAGTACGTACAAAATGCATACAGCCAATACTCGTCCAAAGTTATGACACCAGGAGTTCCATTGAACGTTCATTTTAAAAGCAGATATTCATTCGTGTACACTTTGAACATCCAGTGGATATACAGGTATGTATCCTACACTCGATACTTAGTTTCGACATCGGGCTGTTCATTGAATATCCATTGTATAAAACTTAGAACAAAAATGGAACAAATTGTACAATTTTTAAAATAATACGTTGGTTACCTGGATTTAATATTGTTACCTACATATAATCATTTGTCTAATTTTATTATTTTGGTCTTTATTTAGTCTAATTTTCTTATAACAGGTAAATGATTCTTGTATAGCTTTTTAATTGTAATTTTTATTATATTCTATTATTTTACACAAGACGAGTGTGCATAGCCCACTGTATTTTAAAAGTTGTCAAATTCAGCGTATTGAATATTGACATTTTTATATCAAATAACTGGAAAATTATTAAAAATAACTGCATAGACTTTTATATCACTATACTGGTAATTAATTTTAAAGAAGGGGTGTTCTGTTTTAAAAATTTGAGGTTGCAGCGCTGACATCGTCCGTATATCTACGTCATTAAACAATTTAGAAAAAATCTTTTTTTCCAAATTTTCAACTAAATATCTATTTGAGCTAAAGAGACGTCACCTTGTACACGATATCCAAATGTACTCCAAAATTATATACTTATTATGTCCATAGAATGTACATGTGTTATTTGGTAGGGCTGGCTGACTATTAAAAATTATCGATTATTTCGGATTAATCGATTATAATTAATATCGGTAGGGCTGGCTGACTATTAAAAATTATCGATTATTTCGGATTAATCGATTATAATTAATATCGGTTATTCGATTTATCGACTATTAATAACCGATTTTTCGATTATTGATTGTGAACTTTTTTTGTTTAAAGCAGAAATGTGTTCTCTATGATGAGCTATAAGCTCCTAAGGACTAATTTTCGGACACATGTCTATATGAACTTTTTTCCATGAAACAATCAGAAATCACTTGATAAGTTTTTCCCCCAGGCAATGAATCGTCCGTCATGTATATTATTTTGCAAATAAATTTATTCCTCACTGCCAGAACTTTTATTAAATTTAGTTACACAAAATTCAATAATAGTTAGATCACGTTTTCCATTGTGTGGGAAATTCACTACCACTTAATGCTTCATTAAATATAATAATACAAAGGCAAGATCATTACCATAAAATTTTAGTAGAAGGAGTAATATTAGGGTATGAACTTTCTATATCTTTCAGCATGGCACGTTCTTCGGTGTCTATCTAGTTAATGATATATTAAAATTACTAAATGAAATGTAGAAGCTGGAACTGAAATTCAAAAACTATTATATGTATATGTAGCTATAAGTGATGAATAATGATATAACCTGATTATTATGTTTCACAAAATTATACACTTGAAAAAAAAAGCGCTTCGACCATATCTTCACACTGGGTGTATACAAAATAGGGGAACAAACTTCGGGGGCTGATATTGTCAAGTAGCAAATATATGAAAAAAAATTCCTTTAAACATGTAACAGACCTGTTAGGATATCTGCATTTGATGAAAAAGCACTAAATTTGGTTGCTAATAATCCTGGAAATAGTACAAGAAGAATAGGAGCCATCCAACATGTCGCACACATGACTGTTTGGAACGTATTGCTTGAACAACTTTTATGCCCCTATCATATCCAAAGGATACAAGGTCTTCAAGTGGTCGATCTACCACGACGTGAAACATATTGCAGATGGTTACTGCACGAAAATACTGAGAATCCTCTCTTCATATATAATGTGTTGTATTCAGATAGGGCTAGATTCACAAGAAAAGGTATCTTTAACTACCATAATAACCACGTATGGACTGAACCAAACCCCCATGCTATTATTGAAAAAAGAACCATCCGGACAGATGGGGAATAAACATCTTAGGCGATAGGTTGATAAGTTGATAGAAATTTTGTCTTACGCGAAGATATTGATTGTCGTCTATGTATGTTCTACATTGATGTGCTGTGCGATTTCACCAATATTTTAGTGATTACAGTGAAATAAAAATTATTATTCCTTTTGTAAATTAAAATTAAGACACCGCACAGTAATTATTTAAAGGTAAAATTGTTGTTTATTTATTTTTTATACTGATATAAAACAAACTGAATATTCCTGGTGAGTGATAACATAAGAATCACAATCGCCTGAATGGTTGTCGGTTGTATACCTATTCAACCGTGGGTGAACATATAAACTGTAGTAAATGCACAGTCAAAATAAAAGGAAGGGAACCTAATATTAAATGCTATGGGAATTGCAATTTGACATTTCACTTAAAATGTATAGATTTATCACCTAATGATTATGAGGTAATGAAAAGCTGCAAAGGTATGATGTGGTTCTGTGAATGCTGCATCTTATCTTTAAAACATATATGGGATTTAAAAAATGAAATATCTAGTTTCAAAAAAGAAGTAGCCGTTGAAATAAATGAAATCAGGAATATGATAGTTAAACAAAATGTTTGTAATGAAGATGGTACTAAGGAAAAACCTAGTTACTCTAAGATCGTTAGTGGTGAAGTAGTTGTTATTAAACCTAAAGAAAAGCAGGAAAGCAAAAAAACAATGGAGGCAATACAAAAGCATGTCAATCCGGTAGCATTAGAAGTAGGCATAACAGAAATAAAAAATGTGAAAGAAGGAGGAGTGCTAATCAAATGTAAAAGCAAGGAAGAAGTAAAAAGAATTCAAACCATAGCTGAGAAAAAATGGGTAAAAGTTATAAGATTAATACACCAACTTTAAGAAATCCGTGTGTAAAGATAGTAGATATAGATCAGGAAATGAAGAATGAAGAAGAATTAATAAATAGTCTTATTAAGCAAAATGTGTTTCTAAATCACGATAAGGTGCAACTTAAAGTGGTAGTAATGAAGAAAATGAAAGCTAATTACATGGTTATAATCGAATGTGATCCAACAACATTCAATATGATGCAGAAGGAAAAGATGGTTTCATTAAACTGGTCAAGGTGCAGAGTGTATGAATATGTGCTTGTTTTTCGGTGTTACAAATGTGGTGGTTTCAACCACAAAGCCGTCAATTGTGATAGTGAAAGATGTCTCAAATGTGCATCAAGTGAGCATAACACTAACAGCTGTAACTGTGAAGAGAAAAAATGTTTGAATTGCATTGATGCAAATCTTAGATTAAAAACAGATTTTAATGTAAACCACTCCATTTTTGACATTAACTGCTTGGTTCTACAAAAGAAAATTGATATTGAAAAGCAAAAAAATTCAATATTTGGAAAATGTAAACTAGCAATTAATGTCAGACCAGTGGAAACAATATAATGAACGATCTGAAATTAGAGTCTTGCATCAAAATGTTCAATGTATAAAAAATAAAATTAATGAGTTAGAGATTGAACTGGCATCCCAGAAAATTTCATTTGCATGTTTTACTGAGACTTGGCTCCAATCACATGAACTCGAATATATTAATATTAGCGGCTATACTATGTCTGCAGCCTTTTGTAGGAATGAATGTAAGAACGGTGGAATAGTTATCTTCCATAAAAATTCTCTTGACATTGATATTACTGAAATAAAACAAATATGCAAAAAATCAATTGAAAAAACTTTGAAATAGCAGGAATACAAATTAAATTTAAAAATGATTATAATCTTAAAGTTATAGCTTTATATAGATCTCCAGCAGGTGATCTCAATATATTTTTTAATGAATTAGAAAACGTCTTAAAAGAGCTAACAGCTGATAAATCGGATATCATATTATGTGGTGACTTTAATATTGATTTTTTAAATAATAACTGTAATAAATATGAATTAGTAGATCTACTTAGTTCTTACAATATCAATGTTCATGTAGATGAACCAACTAGATTTTCAGTAAATTCCTCAAGTTGTATAGATTACATGTGTACCAATTTTTTAAACAATGAGTTAAAGTGTGAAATTATAGGAAACGGTCTCTCAGATCATACAAGTCAAATATTACAATTTAATGTGTCTAAACTGGATACACACTCAAAGAAAGCCACAAAAACGGGACTTTTTACCAGAGATAATTATCATAATTTTTTGCACAACATAAGTAAGGAAACCTGGCTGGATGTTTATACAGCAAAAACATTAGAAGAAGGCTATCAATTATTTATGAGTAGTTTATTATATTATGTTGATATTAGTTTTCCTTATACGTATATTAAATCAAATAAAAGAAAAAAAGGTTGGGTAACAGCAGGTTTACAAGTTTCATCTCAGAAACTGAAATTGCTTTACACAAAAATTAGTACTTCGAAAAATGTGGAGGATATATGTTATTATAAAAGGTATAAAAAAATTTATCGCCAAACAATAAAGGCAGCAAAACGCTTACACAATGATAAAATTTACTCTAGTGCCAGTAATAAGTCAAAAGCTGTTTGGTCAATTATAAATAATGATTTGGGGAAAACTAAAATTAATAAAATTTTTGAGATGAAAGTTGATAACAACTCGATAACTGACATTAAAATAATATCTAACCAGTTTAACAAATATTTTGTAGACACTCCGGGAAAATTACATTCAGAACTTGCAAATAAAAGCGATCAGCATAAGTTTAGTATAAATAAAGTGTATCCAACTATTTTCGTAGATCCCGTGACGGAAAACGAAATTTTCAATATAATAGGTGACCTTAAAAAATCTAATTCTGCTGGTATGGATCATATCAGTTCTAACATACTCAAATCAGTTGTTGTACACGTAAAAGCGCCACTAACCTATCTGATAAACTGGTCTCTTTCTGAAGGAATATTTCCACAATTATTTAAACTAGCCAAGGTTGTACCTATTTACAAGAAAGGAGATAAATCATTGGTTGAAAACTATAGACCTATATCTTTATTATCTTCAGTTTCCAAAATACTAGAAAAAAACAGTTTTCAATAGAATTATGAACTTCATATCTAGATTTGATGTATTAGGTCATGCTCAACATGGTTTTTGTGGGGGTAGATCGACACAATCAGCAATACTCAGTTTTCTAAGTACATTAATTGATCAATTAGATAAAAATCTCAAAAGTCTAGGCGTGTTCATGGATTTGAGCAAAGCCTTTGATCTTGTTGATCATACTCTGCTCAAAGATAAATTATCAAATTATGGTATAAGGGGTAAGCTGGGTGACTGGCTATCGTCGTATCTATCAGACTGCAAACAGGTTGTTGAGCTAAATGGCAGTATATCTGATATACTGTATATATCCTGTGGTGTACCCCAGGGTTCTATATTGGGACCTTTGCTTTTTATAATATTTATGAATGATCTACCGAATCTTGTTAATGAAGGACACCTTATCATGTATGCAGATGATACTACATATATAAGCTCAAACACAAATATTCCTGACTTAGTGACAGAATCCCAAAACAAAATAAACAGTTTAGTTTCGTGGTTTAACAATAATAAACTACTTATAAATGGTAGCAAAACAGTTTTTATTCATTTCACCCCAAGGAATTCCAAACAATCACAAAAAACCTGATAAAAATAGATAATAAATCAATCAGACAAGTTAGTTTTACAAAATTTTTGGGAGTGTATGTAGACAGCACATATAAGCCAGTTGTGTACTAATCTAGCACCAAGTTTTTACGCACTGTACAGATTAAGAAGTTCATCTAACAAATCAGTAATATTATCATTTTATTATGTGCAGTTTTATTCTAGAATTAAGTATGGCATAATTTTTTGGGGTTCTTCTCATTTTGCTGAGAGAATTTTTATAATGCAAAAAAAAGCACTTCGTAACATTAAAGGTGTGTCACTTCATGTAGAAGTATTTTTAAAAAATTATGTGTATTACCTCTAGCTTGCATTTACATATTGGAAACACTATGCTATGTAAAGAATAATATAAGGTCATTTTGAACAAACAATTTTAATCATGAATATAATACTAGAGGTCAAATTAATCTTACATTGCCCAATCATTCTCTCTCGCTCTATGAGAAGACTCCACAATATTTAGGTATAAAATTATTTAACAAACTTCCTGAATCTATTAAAATAATAGAAAGCCAAAAAACATTTAAAACTAAAGTACGGTGTATGCTTCTTCAACATAGTTTTTATAGTATTAGGGAATATCTGGAGTCTAACATATAAACATATAAATTTAAGTTAACTTCTGTACAAAAATATGGTGAATATGTTTATATAATTATTATAATTAAATACTCTTAGTTAACTGTTAATAACATTATCACTTAATTGTCTTCTTAATTTTTAACCAATTTGTAAATATGTTGTATAGTTTCATATTAACCTAATTCTATTATTTTATTTTACAATTTTTATTCAACTGTTTTTTTAAACTTGTACTGTTTGATGAGTCTGATGCCATGTATTTGTGGTCTTATAGACAATAAAGATTATTATTATTATTATTATTATTAAATGGCGAGAATTACAGGCACTTGATTATATACCTCTTTTGTTGGAACAACTTCCATATCAAATAAGATCATGTAGCTTATGAACGATGGTGCATTTTAGTCTAAATGTTTGCGATTTTATTAATCAAAACTATCATTGTGATAGATTGAACGAGGTAGGCCAGCTTGTTTGATCCTCTCGTTCATCGGATATAAATCCTCTAGACAATTTTTGTGGTGCCATTTAAAATAATTAGTTTGTTCCGTTTCCATAAATGACAGGGTAATAACTGTCTGTGAAGATATTCAAAATACTCCCTGAATCCTTCAAAGGGTTGGCCGGGCGATGGATAGATGCTGAGTTACTTCCCATAGTGGGCATTTTGAACGTTTAGTTCAAAAAATGTCAATTTAACTCAATATGCAGTGTTTCCTTTAGAGCGATATTATCTCGCAAACGGTTGATTCTACAGCAATTTATGTAATTTTAGCCAAGAAATCAAACTTCGTTACCAAATTGTCAAAAAATTTAAGGGTTAAAAAAATCCGGGAAGAAAATATAGCACCTTCTCTGGTTTCACACGCCTATGGTTGAATTTGTTTTGGCCAATACTGTACAGGGTGATCATGTGCCTTACTCAATTTCAATGCTTCATTTTTCATCTAAGAAAAAAATTTGAAAACTATACTTTTGTATTTTTTTTTCAGAGGAATCCAAATTCGAAAAGAAAAACACAAGAACATCAAATAAAAAATTATGGTAAAAAATCAGAAAAATACCTAAATTTACACCCTATATGTTAATGCGGAAATGAATATGTGACATTCCACTGATTATAAATGTGCATCACATACGTATTTTTCATTTCCAGTTTGACGGGAGAATACATAAACTTTTTTATTTTAAGTTATACACCCTGTATATTTAGCTCAGGTTAAAGGAAAATTTCTTCCCAAATTCAGCTACATATATAATATATTTTCATTATCTCGAACATTTAACAAGATATTGGAGTTTAAATATAAAATCACATATCTTTAAAAATAAAGTCATCTATGAAAATTAACAAAAATATTTAATTAATTTATTTATTTCAAATACTACGGTAATTCTGTATATTTCATTTACAACAAATGTTAGAAAACATTACCATTTTGCCGTAAACAAGGCGTTTGATAAAATTCCGGTCAAACCGGAAATGAAATACATGTATTGATACGCATTTATAATCGTGGAATGTCACATATCCGTTTCAGCATTAATACAAAGGGAGTAAATTTTTATATTTATCAGTTTTTTGACTGTGACTTTTTCATTTGATGTTCAATTGATTTTTTTTTTTGAATTCGGATTCCTCAGAAAAAAATATAGTATAGTTTTGGAATTTTTTTCCTACGACATTGTAATTTCCTCCATTTGTACATTCTACACTAGTTTACCAACAGTTGCAGTGAAAATAGTATTTTATTCAACGAGCATGTAAATGATGCATATTATTCACAAGGATGAAGTTTACGACATCAACCGTAGATGATTGTCGCAAATCATCCTAGGGATTAATATCCATTACGTGCGAGTAAAATACTATACTTTGTCCACGACTATTAAATATTAACAATGTTTGGTAAAATATAGTGATAACAATGCTGTAAAAATTTTCACGTTTTTAATCACATAACAATTGACTGACACGTTATGGTCTTAATGGATAGCATTATCCCTGATTAAACACATACATAATGGATATATTATTTAATAGTCGCGGACAAAAAATATGTACACATAGAAAACATACAAATATTAGTTTTAGGTATATCAAAGATATGTCGAATTGGTCAACAATTAACATTAGCCAAAAAAGGCAACTATAAAATTGATACAGACCTCGAAAAATGAAACATGAAATTGCTCTACAAAACTTAAGGTCTCAATGCTGGAATTATAAAATTAAATTTGATAAATACATATTTATTGACCCTCTTTGACTAATTGTCTAAAGTGTCCCGTATTTTACAAAGTTATACCGACTCGGTGTTGTACTTGGCTAGAACACGCTATGGTAACTGTGCCTACAAATCTTCTATCGAAGTTGTAAGTCGAATCCCGGCACCGGCACTGGCAATGTCCGTGGGAATGGTCGAATGTCTACGTTTCTTGAAGTGTAACCCTCTTCTAAACAGCTTGAGCTCTGGATTTTGAGGGTTGTCTAATTTCTGTGTTGTTTTACAACATTCATTCTTAATTAAAATAATTATGCCATGCTTCTATTCCACTTTGACGTTCAAACGTACGTTGCGCTTTAATACGGTATGCCTTGGGCGCCAGTTCTAGCTTTACTTTATCAAGATGATCTTAAAGGCTCAGTAGCTACCGTGTAGATACAGTACTGTCCATGGGGTATAAATTAACATAAATAAATTTCACAATTTTAACTCAAAGGAAAGGGCTTTTATGCAGTTACATTTACAAAAATAATAAAATATTTAAGCTGTAATTAAGACCATTTAATTCAAAAATAAGCAAAAGCTAGATAACTTATTGGGAAATTCTAGAATAAAACTTGTCAAATGCTAAATGAAAACATATTATTTAACGTAACTTTTGTGAAAATATAGTTATAAAGGAGATCATTATCAGCATACCGCAGATGATATTGTAAGAGTCAGATGATTTTTAAAATTAATGATTAACCATTCATATAGATTGATTATACAGCCTAATATTTTGAGTAAATAATTATGAGAAGACATGTATGGTACTACTCCACCCCAGTAGAAATTTTTACCATTTGTAATAAGAGTTACTATTAATATGTAGTAGTCATTGACAATGTATAGAAAACCAACTTCTTGGCATTAGTAAAATGTATATGCGAGGAAAGATTGCAATTGCTAGAAGCCATAAAAGGGAAGTTACCCTGAGAGTAAATTTATGTGGACAAAATGGCTTCTCTCGAAATTCAAACAGCAACTATTACCCTCTTGGCTCTGTTTAAATTGTTGGTGATTTGTAACTTCCACGTGTTTTTTTCAATCGTAAATCCAATGTACTTGTCTCCAGGGAACTCTGGTCACTGAGATAACCAACTGAGCAGGCAGTAGATAATGGCTTCTTCCTTCGGTGTAGATCATTGCCTGAGTCTTTGGGCGATATTAGAGACAGTTGTATGGTGCTCTGAATCTAGGTAGTTTTTGAAGTATAAATCATATAGTGACTTTCGGGATAGCTGGACTTGAGATAAAAAATAATCAATAGGACTAATGAAAGATGACAAGATTTCATATATTATATTATATAATTTCATTTGTTCTTCTATTCAAATTAATCTACTAAGATCCTTTACTTTAATGACACAAAACGCAACCCATTATTTTAAAAATTTGTACCATTTTGGAATGTTTCAAGGATTAATATTTCACTTTAAGCGACAATATTAAAGCATTAACTTAACTAAATTGATTGTTATTTGTGTAATTTAAAAACATTTAGTTTAAATTATTTTGTTTTCAGCAGGTAACCGGAAGACATTTGACTCTTCTGGTAATTGATGATCAAAATACGGACTGGAGCAAGTACTTTAGGGAAAGAAAATTGGAGATTATGATATCAGAGTGGAGCAGGCAGAGTTTAGAGAGATCACCGTCACTGCGACTTCTGAAGGGGCGAATGTCTCTATGGCGGTTTTCAGAGGAGGAACTAGAGTTGGGAGGTCTTTTAGACCAGATTTCTTGTTGGTAATAATTATTTTATTACTAAAATATATTTGTACATTTTATAACAATTATGTAGAATTAGGTCACAAATAAGCTTACAAAGTATAGGCGTGTACATTTTAGAAAAAAATTCACAAAATAAATTAGAAATACATATTTACAAAATAAAATAATAAACAAAAAAATTAATTTTCAAAAATATGACTTCAATCGTATAAAAATGTATAAAAATGATAAATTTAAATTTCCTCTAATATTAAGTAAAATGTCTAAATGAACTTCAACTATAAATGAACATTTTATTTTAATTTTAAGCCAAATTGAAAACATGTTTTCAAATAATATGGACAATAAACTTTGGTTCTTTGACATTTCAGGTCAGACAGAACTTAAAAGATGCCGGAGAAGACCACAAGAAATTGCTTTTGGCACTGAAATTTGGTGGAGTTCCAAGTATAAATAATTTAAATTCAATTTACAATTTTCAGGTGAGTTAAATTAAAATTAATAGGTACTTAAAATTCAGTCGGAAAATCGAAATGTATTAATAATATACTATGAAGTATCTAAACATCTAATTATATACAGTTTGTTGGCAAATTATTAAAATGCTACCAACATAAGCAACTGGTCAGTCACCTAAACTAAAAGGTATATAAACTAATATGAAAATATTAATATTTTCTTGTTTTAGGAGAATTTTTAGGTGACCAGTCAATAGTTCAGCTAATAGTAACCTATAAAGTTAATAAAGCTAATTATAAAATAAATAACAAATACAACATTTAACAAAGAAAGAACAAACTGATTTTTTAATATAAATTTTGTAGATTTTTAAAGCTGTTATATTTTAGTTTTTTAATAAATGATAAAAGAATGTGCCAATTTCTTTGAAATACAGGTATTAATAGACAGGTGCTAAATATAATAAATGTAATTATGCTTATTAGTAGGATCCCATAAGTATCTAAAAGTAATGATTATTTCATTTATTTTCATTTCCCTTTGCGATTAATTGTATGTATGATTCAATGACACTTATTTAACATCAACTAGCTAGTCATTAATTTATTGTATAATTATAAACAACAGTTTAACATTCCGCTCTTTTTAATGTAATACAGCAAACCAACTTTTGTAAGAAAATTCAAATAAATTTCAGTTCCAGTTCAAAATAGATAAGCCGACAGTATTGTGTATCTTTATATACAGGGTGTTCTGCTGCTTTAATCTCAATCGCTTATATTAAAAACCATCAACCCAGTTTAATTCAAAGAAATGCTTCATATTTTTTAAACGTAAGAATTTGGCAAAAACTTAAACTGATTATCTTTAAAGGACTGAAAATTATTTCTGTTCGTAATTTATCCATTTTTAAGCAATTTTTTAGATTTGTGTGGTGCTCTTCTCAATCTATCCATCATCAGCTTCACATTTTGTTATGAACCTATATTGAATTTTTTTGAACAAACAATATCGTGAAACAGGATAAGTAAAATACTAGCGAAAACGCAAAGCACAATATGTATATATTTTTCAGTTATTTTCAAATATCTGAACAACCAAATAACAAAATCAAGTTAGGTTTGTGCCAAATTCGTGTTTAAAAAATACGTAATTTGTTAAATTATAGAAACGTTGCATATTATTTAATAAGCATTTTAAACAAACATTATTAATTACTTATCACATTTTATATATATATATATATATATATATATATATATATATATATATATATATATATATATATATATATATATATATATATATATATATATATATATATATATATATATATATATATATATATATATATATATATATATAAAAAGAAAAATGCATTCTTAATTTTTTTTTAGTGTTATAGGTATATTTTGTTTAATGAATTTTGTTATAAAATTAATTACGGCCCCTATAAGTTCATAATAAAATATTAACCTGATAATGATTTTGAAAGAACTAAAATCGTCATTCCTTTTTACGCAAAATTTGTATTTAAATTTTAAAATATTGAAAACTATATTTCTGGTTAACCGAAACTAACAAAAAAAAACACTAAATTCAGTAACCTCACATATCTAGAAGAAATATATGACGCACATAAATTATTAGTTGTTTTATACCTTATCCTAGGATGTAGGCAACCAATGTTGCAAGCACGTGTATGTTGTGTTGCACTATTTCATTATTTTAGCTTCGTGCGCGCGCCCAGTGCATCAAAATGACGACCTCCTATATTGCGCCTGTCGGACGTCCCTCTTACGTGGTATATCTCTTTTAGGTATGTGGGTAACTTCTGACACTTAAATATTATTAAAACAATACATTTAGTAAAAGTATTAGTAAGCAGTATTTGAACAACATCAATTTAGATATTATCAAATGCGCACTAGTCAAAATAAAAATGGGTGATGAGGAAAAGCTGTTGCAATACTCGTATAACCAGAAAATTTTCTGAAACTACTATTTAATTATTCATTTTTACGGCCGTCGTCACTTACGATCTTTTTTTGAACTTTTGCTATAGTTTACAGATGTGAACACAGCACTAGAATTATTCGAATGGCGGTCCTCATTCTACACAACTTTTGGCCACAGGGCATCCCAAAATCAGATGTCTTGTAATATTGATCATATAATAAAAGTAATATCTTTAATGTCGCTCTTTGCTCTTTGAATCTGTTTCAAATATTTATTGGAATTTCTGTAATAACGTTTGGTTAACGAAAGTAAATCATACTGCTTTTTGTTCTCCAACCAGATTGTTTGAAAATAATATGTGATTACTCTTACACAAAATACCTACTATAATACACTGTAACCTGCATAATGTTTATCATTTGGAAGAAGTTACAAGTTAATGGTATTCAGCTTCAAATTTAGTTTTTATGAAAAATAAGTAGGCTTAATAAATTTATATTAAAAATCAGACAATATTCGTTTATAGGATAAGCCGTGGGTTTTTGGACATCTTGTACAACTTCAAAGGCGGCTTGGTAAAGACAGTTTTCCATTGATCGACCAAACGTTTTATCCTGATCATCATGAAATGGTAAGTTTTGAAAATATTTAAAAAACTTTATGAATGTTTCATTGTACAAGAAATAGAGAGGCTACAATCGTGAGTTTACTTTTTGTTTTTGATAACTTAGAATTTATAATTTAAATAAGTACAAAGGTTATTGCTAAATGAATTCGACAAAAAATATCACTAAAAATATGGAACTAAAATTGAAAATAATGGCAAGAGTTTAACAATAGTTTTGATTTTTTTTTGAAAAGTTAAAATATTTAGAGTTCTGTATGATACCAGTAACGTTCAAAACGTTGTACACTGTTAATATTATATAATAAATTTAACAAAATATAACAAATTAATGTAATTCTTAATACGATAAATCATAGTTCCATATTTTTATGTAAAGGTGTATATAACTTAATACATATATACAATAAATATTCTTTATCAGATTATAGTTCTATGGTAAAAGGTGTACCAATGATTTATTTTTGTTATGATTTGCGTTACTAGTGAAATTTCTACGCCATTCCTTCGTACATTTTTTCAGGGCATTATTTCTTGTCCACATGCATGATTGATTTGCTTGACGGAGACAGATACCCTGTAAAGAAAGATAAATGGAATTAAAGGGATAAAAACTAAAAGAATTTTAAAAATAAGGTAATTTTAATTTTTAAGCAATGGACTGAAAGAGCTCTTAATACATAGAAAATGCGTGTGAACATAACGGATTAACAGGCAGACAATTTATTTAAATTTCGGTATCGAAAAGTTCTTTTGAAATAAAAATTATAAGTTTATTGGAGAGCACCAAATTTTTAGTGCCCAAAGAGTAAATGGATTACGAGTTTCAAAGCTACTATTTTTAAATAGTCGCTCTTAGTATCATTTGTATCTACAATAAGTTATTTGTAAACTTAAAAGAAATTAAGAAATTCTAAATTGCGATTAACATATAGTGCAGTCTGCCTATTTTTGGCCCCATGTTAATTTTTCACTTCGGAGATACAGTCAACAAAAATATGTAAAAAATCGAAAATTTTCCGTAGAATTCAATAAACCAAAATACAAACAACTGGCACCTCGGGGACCCATAGTAAATTGGGCCCAAAGTTGGCCAAAAACGGTTTTTTCCATTTTACTCTGTCATGAAAAAAAGTTTTATACAAAAGTTGTAGAACTATTAAATACGGATCAATCTGTGGAAATCCGATGTCAAAAAATTCAAAAATAAATTATTTATCTGAAAAAAAACGTTAAAAATCGCGTTTTTTTGAAACGCTCATATCTTCGTGAAAACAAATCATTTTTTCACGAAACTTGGTAAAAGTGTAGCTCCCTACTAACTAAAAAAGATCGTTTTCAAAAAAATTAAAAATATTATAAACGATTTGCAAAAATTGTTTTTTTCAAAAAAATCACGTTTTTTTTAAATCTCGATAGCTCATACACGCTTTCATATTTCTAGTCAATTTTGAGCTTAAAATTTGCTTGAAATGTTGTACTAACATGGTTATTTATTGCGCGCTTTTTAAATTGATCGGTAATATGCGAAAAATCGGTTGAAAAATCAGCTGGTTCCAGACGAAATCGTTAAAACGATAGCTTGCAGATGCGGAAGCGGATGTAAAACGAAGATCTGTAGCTGCAGGAGGCATGGTTTGAAGTGTTCAAGCATGTGCTTGACATGCGATCAAGAAAATTGCACTAATATAGAAATAACTACCTACGATGGAGGCAGATGCTCTTGATGACGACTTGGACGAAGATATATTTAATGAGTCTTGCGTGGTGATGGATGAATCACAGACCAATGTCCATGATGATGATGAGATCGAAAGCGAAGCCGACTCTTCCGTACTCGCTGCATACAGCGAAGAACGTACCAGTGACAACGAGGAGGGGGGGAGTGGTCTCCGATAAAAAACTACGGATCAATTAAGAGAGCTAATCCAACCAGTGTTTGTAAGGTAGTTTTTCAAAATTTATTTCTTCCATACGGTTTGGTCAAATTACACCAAATTTGGAGGATCAGTAGTTGAAAGTGTACTAGAGGGTACATGTATATATATTTTAATTAATTTTCACTTTATGTAGGGAAAATTTATACTGTAAATATAAGTGGAATTTGAACGTGATTAGCTCCTGAATTATGATATCAATCGGTAAAATTCGAGGTAAAATTCATACATGTCTTCTAGAATGAAGCTTCATAATTATGTTCAGCAAGTTTCAAACTTTTATTCCGTACTATTTGGATAAAATGAATTTTCTAAATAAGTATCTTTGTCACTACAAATGGAGCAAGGAAGTGTTACCTCTATCAGGAATCGCACCTCAATGAAGTCGGTGAATAAAACGTCCAGTGAAGGTATAGTCAAGAGCAAAATTATTCAGCGGCGCATGTATAAAAACTTTCTAGAGAGTGACACAGCTATCCGAAGCTTTTTCCCGACTAGGCCCCTTAAGTACTCTACACGTTTATATTCACTGTCAATATTTTGAACTTTCATGTAAAATAAATATTTTATTTTTATACTAAAAATGTTGCTTAACAATTATTATTTACCTGTCAACTCATATGTCTTTAAGAATCAACATAACGTTCAAGAGACATAATCGTATGAACGCTCTGTGTGCAGTTGAAACTACGATACGGTACGTATGATAAGAGCATACAGTTTTACAGATGTATCCACGTTAACACCGTCCCGCACCCCCACGACACCGCTCGAGCGAACGAACGTATGAGCCGGGGTGTGCTCTGCTTGCCATTAAATTTCCAAAGAATAGAGAGCGAATATGTCATTGTAGTATTTTTTTTATGTAAAATACAAGTATTGAACTACAAACTCTGTAAATTTCAGCCCTTAATATTAAAAGATAGCGTCACTAGATTTTTTTTTCAAAAGAAAAAATTATCTCGATTTTTTTGTTAAAAAAAACCGATTTTTCAACCGATCAATTTAAAAAGCGCGCAATAAATAACCATGTTAGTACAACATTTCAAGCAAATTTTAAGCTCAAAATTGACTAGAAATATGAAAGCGTGTATGAGCTATCGAGATTTTAAAAAAACGTGATTTTTTTCGAAAAAATCAATTTTTGCAAAATATTTATATTTTTAAATTTTTTGAAAACGATCTTTTTTTAGTTAGTAGGGAGCTACACTTTTACCAAGTTTCGTGAAAAAAATGATTTGTTTTCACGAAGATATGAGCGTTTCAAAAAAACGCGATTTTTAACGGTTTCTTTCAAATATATAATTTATTTTTGAATTTTTTTGACATCGGATTTCCACAGATCGATCCGTATTTAATAGTTATACAACTTTTGTATAAAACTTTTTTTCATTTTATGGCACCATGACAGAGTAAAATGGAAAAAACCGTTTTTGGCCAACTTTGGGCCCAATTTACTATGGGCCCCCTAGGTGCCAGTTGTTTGTATTTTGGTTTATTGAATTCTACGGAAAATTTCCGATTTTTTGCATATTTTTGTTTACTGTATCTTCACTTAAGGGTCCAAATCCGTAGGCAGACCGCGCTAATATTGTTTATGAAATTTTAAATAATTAATTTAAAAGCTTAAACATTTTTATATGTACAGCTGCTGCAACGTAAAGGTTTCCAGGTCATTTGTGATTTGCAAGAGTACATGTATCCTTTGTCCCTGCTATAACGAATAAAATCTAAAGATAGGCAATAAATTACTTCCCTCCGCATAACCCGTGCATTCATTCAAATAAACATATATAGTCTAGCAACGAAGCTACAAAAAATATATAGTTTTTTATTGGAAACCTTCATGTTGTTGCGGCTGTACCAGCGTGCGCAAAATTAATGTCACAAATGTCAAAATAATGTTCGCTCTTATGGAATAACCAAAAGAAAATCTGCATTTTTTTGTGCCTCAGAAAATTAGTTTATTCATTTGCTAACTTTATACATACATTACTATTTATTTGAAGTGTTTAGAGTAGTAGTAGCAAAGGATCTAAAATTATTTTAAAATTTTAAAATATATTCAGTGACAGCTTTGCTATTTTCGTAATAATAATTAACGCAATATATTCGATTTAATTAGTTATAATTTATAACATATAATTTACGAAAAACACTGATCACTTTCGGTGTCGTCGCTACTACCTCTATTTACATTTGACATCGACACTGGTTTGCAGATAACTGGCAAACCAATTAGTTCCATTGCAGTCTTGCGCAATAACGAGCTCTCAGCTTGTTCTTTTTCCATACCAGTCTATTCCATAAAGATTCAACAGATTGCAAATCAAGTGCAGACTTAATAGCTTAGTGGTAATTTTCAGAGCTCAGGACTTTCACCCGCTCAGTTTTCTTGTACGTACACGCGTATGAATGGTATTTTTATTATCGTAAAAATAAATTCTGTGCAAAGTTTAATGGCGGAGCCAGTCTGTAGTCGATCTTTCACCGACAAAATTGAAATAAAACGACTAAGTAGACCTACTCCGAATTTAAACATAAAACAATCTGTTTCCAGTAAAGAACGAACGAACTAATAGATCATTTAATTCAGACATTTATAAAAAAAACACATGGATTTGTGGTGGGATGTGAAAAATGCAAAAGAAAACTTATTGCTC
This sequence comes from Rhamnusium bicolor, assembly GCA_029963845.1. Classification (NCBI taxonomy): domain Eukaryota; kingdom Metazoa; phylum Arthropoda; class Insecta; order Coleoptera; family Cerambycidae; genus Rhamnusium; species Rhamnusium bicolor. Next base: position 117,165 of record JANEYF010005186.1, on the reverse strand, counting down.
ACACATATGATGGTCCAGCATTTTCTTGTACAAAAATAGATGTTTTTCTAGAAAACATTCACAGTTGGTAACTTTTAATCTATGTAACGTAAATTATAATAACTGGTACCTCTAAAAATTGCAACTGCCACATTTCCACAACACAAGCTGCCACTGAAATACATCAATTAACAAATAAAAAATAGCACATTTTATTCATCCAGTAGATCATACAAAAAATGATATAGGATACACCAACTGAGGGCATGAAGCATACAGAAGAAAATAAAAACAATACTAATTGAAATATTAAAAGAACCATATTGTTACGTGTTTGCTATCCACACAAACACCTATCCTCGTACATTCGTTGATTGAAAGTCCAGGTAACACTTATTCACTACTTTATTTACTAATTATCAATTAATAACAATAGATTAATTAATGTCTTAACTATAATCACAACTGAACACTTATAAGTCTCTTTCTTATTTCTTCTTTACTCGTTCACGTTCAACTTAAGATTAAGACTCGGCCCATCGTGCGTCTTATTTATATATCCATTCACCCGATCTAGAGCACTCCAGAATATTCCCGGCCGTTCCCATACAATTCCAGTCTCATCTAACCAGTCTACACAGTCCAGTGGCGTAACAATATTTTATCTTAAGATTGTAGATATTCTTGAACATAATAATAACCTTTCGTTAGAAGAACGTCTTTCATATCTTATTGACTTTTTTAGTGTCAAATTTATTATATAGTACAGCATCTATGGATTTTTACAATTACAGTTGATGTACAATCGAATGCCTACTATTATTAGCACCTTAAAGTTCAATTTCGCTTAACGCGTAACTCTCCTTCGGAAAGAAATATAATTTGATTTCTGGTGTTGGTGTATAAGTAATTAAACACTGAACATCGAACGGCTGGTGGTCGTGTCGTTATTCATCCTCATCAGTGGACGGAGACTTGCGATTCTATCGCATTTTGACTGAAAATTGCTAATGATATTATGCTGTCGACTGTGCATCGTATTGCAGTTCAAAGTTATTAACATGTAGAGTACAGATGGTTAAAGTTTTGAAATGTAAATTTTGATATTTTCTTTTGCACAACTTAATAATTCCCAAATGTATAAACGACAAAGATAAATTTCTTTGCTGTATAAAAGTTTGTTCACATGAATCTCTATAATTAAGTCCATAAATGGAACGTATTCCCATTTTTTGTAATACAGAAATACGATTTGAAGCCGATGTATTGATCCAGAAAATCATTCCATATCTTAACTGAGATTCAAAATTGGAAAAACAAAATATTTTGACAATAGTGACTATTTATAACAGTTACTAGTACATTGTGCACAAAGTTTAGATATTAGTATGAGTTTTCCGGTCGTAAGAAATTTATATGTATGCCTAAAAGTTTAAACTCTAAAACCTTTTAAATTGATGTTCTCTAATTTTATTAAAGAACTATACGTATAATTAGATTTTGTCAGATGAAACTGAAAACAAAATTTTTTTCTTGATTCATGATCAATCTATTTTCATCGAAAGTATAAATGTATTGTAAATTTGAGTTGAAACTTCTAAGATATAGTAAAAGTAGTGGTCACAGGAACTTTCACCAAAAAAATCTATAAACTGTTTCCTATTTTAAGATAGAACTTTAGAACCTTGTTGCATTAACCACACAGACCATAACATTCCACTTTTTCAGGAATATTATGGCCTACACAATCGACAGGCTTGGAAAGATACATAAACAGGGCTATTATAGAGCAATTAAGATACATTTAATTTGAATTTCATATTTTTTTAAATAAAAGTAGGTATATTTAGGGTCGGCCTTTTCATTTCCTGACGAACTTCCTGACAGCTATCTCATTGATAAATCTAAATCGAAGAGTAACCTGTCTGATAAAGATGACTTGTCTCTTCATCAATATCAACTGAATATTTTTTACATGTGACTAATTTCAGGAATGTAATTCTGTAAATATGTGACAAGTAATAACCTCAAAATAAGTTTAATTTATCCGTTGTTAAAAATATCTAGCTTTTACAAGTATCCTGAGAAGGGTTCATATTTTTAATGAGATACTAGCTAGAGGAGTAGCCGTGGCTAGACTTCGCCTTGTATTGCTAATTGTAAAATTATATTTACAATTACTTTAATAAAGAAATTATTATTATTATTATTATTATTATCATACTAGTGTTGTTACCAAGCGATTATAGTTTTTTTTAACCATATTGTTTCTGTTTTAAATACTCCACTCAAATTAAAAAGTTTATAAAATAACACGTATCAACAATTAACATAATATAAGTAAAAACTGAACAAAACAATTAGCATAGACAAAACAAAATAGAAAACCAAGAAATAGAAATTACAGGGTCGAGTAAAAAATGTTTAAAATTCAATAAAATTAAATAAGAGTGATCGGGAAAATGTCTCCTCTAGTTAGCCATGGAAATTCAACGGCATATCGTAGTTTTTGTTAGCGTTAACGCGCGTTGTTGTCAGTTCTTATTTTTATAAGGATTAACGTGAATTTCATATAATTGAAGGGTAATTAAAAAATATCTGATCTGGCCAGCACATAACCTTCTTATACCAGTATATATCATCATGATCTAAAAAAATCATTCTATTTAATTCTTCACTTACCTCAATTAAATTTTAATATACTTTGAAATGTTTCATTAAAATTTTTAAATAATTAATTATCAACGTCATTCGATACTGTCAATAATCATTCATGTCATATATTTTAATAATTTCTTCTTATTGATATTGACATTTTTGTAACTAAATTAGACATTTCAAATGTCAAACTATTAAATTTATCCTAACCCCATTTTATGAGGTCAAATGCGTAAAAAATTTCACTTTACATCAGCTTTATTTAAGTACTGTGAAAATATATTTAACTGGATTGATATAGTAGACACGATTTATAATCTTTTATTAAGAATACATTTTTTTGTAAAGGCAAATACAAAAAAGTTTGGGTCCCGTGGACCTCCTTTCAGCTGGCCAATTTTGCTCATCACCGAATTTATCATTGTCTTTGGCCTTTAGAACATGTGTACCAAATTTGAAAATCTTATCTCAAAAATTGTGGCTCCTATCGCGATTTTGCAGACATGCCGACAATTTTTTTTTCCATAAAGTTATGTTCTTTCATTATAATTCGTCGAGATTAGTCCAGAAATGCAATAAAAATTTTTAATTTTTTTTCCCGAAATTGTACCTTTTTTCTTCTTTCATTCATTATATCTCTTTTGGTGGTAGCACATTCACCAAATTTAATGTGTCACCTAAAATGTTGTTGAAAATCTTAACTAACAACTTTGGAAAGTATCCCATTAGTATTTTTTGAGTTATCGCGGATACACACATACACACACACGTAGCGACAGACATCATTCGAAAAATAGAACAGAATGGATTCAGGAGGGTTCAAAACGTATATATCAATCAAAATCTCGAGGTCGAAAAAAAGTCACGATTACTATACTTCTTTATATTAAGGCATAAGAAAGTAAGAAACATTTTTTTTTAGTTTCTATTTCTTTTTTATTTTTATAGAAAAAAATTACTGTAATAAATGATTATAAAAAATGTTAAATATGGCCTTCACTTTTTTGGCATTTGCTAATCCTTTTCTTCACCGAATTGAGAACATTATCTGCAATCTTTTGTTATAATTGAGTAAGGTCTGCAACAGATGTTTTAAAAATTGTGTTCTTGATGTAAAACCATAGGAAAAAGTCTTAGGATATTAAATCACATAATTTAGGTAGCCAAAATTGTGATAGATTCTGACTTACGACGCAATCATTAAAGAAACTCTTGCAGCAAATTTAACTTCTCACGAGTTACATCAAATGTGACCTTGTCCTGCTGGAGTTTCTCGTCGTTCAGCTGGTCAATGAATGGCACCAAAATTTACAGTCTGTATTTTTCAGTAGTAATGAATTCTGTTAATTTTACATTTTCATCGAATTTCTCAAAACCAGTACAATCGAGCGAATGTAAAATTGATATTAGTGATAGTTCAAAAATTGAATCAAATTAGTGATGGTTAATTCAACCGATGATGCTCCGGAGAATCAATACACGACACAAGATTTATTTCCATGGCAGTATTCGAGGAAAATTTTTTCGATCGTACGTTGTTAAAGTTAAGATTTCGCAATGTAAGAGGAGTATTTTTTTGATTTCTCATAAATATATAAACATTAAACCTGGTATAATATTTAGATTATAATTTATATTATAATTAAAATTTGTGACCTAGAATGAAAATACCTACCTACTTTCATTGATGTGTTACATATTTTTATTATAAAATTTATATTACAGTCGTTAAAATAATATCATTAGCCATACAGCACTTTTGAAATAAAAGATAGAGGCAAGTATCAACTTCGGTATATTCTTGTTTTTTCAACATTATTTAACAAGATACAAACAAATATGCTCTACTTAACGATTATCTTAAGCTACACCAAATTATTGAAAATACGACCAAAATCAAAATTTGATTTCACTTAAAATATAAGGGAAATTCTGTACAACAGAGCTTTAGTATTGCATTTGACCATTAGCATGAATTACAGCCTGGCATCGTCGAGGCATACTGCGAATAAGATCTCTTAACATGTATTGTGGTAAATTTTTCAATTCCTCCCCAACTCCTGAAGAGTCCGAGGTGCAGCAGGGCGCTTCCTAATACGGCTGTCGAGTAATTCCAACGTACTCGATTGGATTTAGGTCTAGCCACTACATCAATTTCATATCTGGTTCTCGGAGAAAACGTTAAATTTGAAGTATGAATCTCGCAATTATCCCGTTGCAGAATGATTCCATCGCCGAAACTGTTCGCAAATAGTACAACATGCTCGCAGTAGATTTTTTAGTTCACGAGCAGTAGAATTTCGACAATGTAGACAAGAATTGACAATATACTTGTAGTCCAGATCGATAGTTTTTCTTCTACGGCCCTATTCATTTCTTCTCGAGTATCTACCCATTTCCTGTACATATACCACGCTCTGCAGATAACAGATGGACTCGTTTGGAGCTGGTTTACCACATATTACATAGATCGATTATCTTGAAGCAAAACAACAGCTCTCGCGCCTTCAATATCACTTAAATAAAGAACGCATATTGAACTCGCTCGCACCTACAAACAGTTAAATTATCAAAACTAAAGTTTATTGTGTTAAACAGCTACGTTGATTAGTAATGGATGTTTGTTTTGTGGTCACAAACGACTTTGTTTTGAGACAGTCTTTATATTTAAACGTCTACAAACCAAAAGAGCAAACAACGGAAACACCGTAATTTTTGCACTTTGTTAATAACAATCTCGACAAAAATAGAGCAAGAAAAAATCCTGTGTCAATCATTTTTACTTTTTCATCTATCAATACTTATAAAGAAAGTATTGGAGTTGTGAGAAAAATCAAATTCCAGATTATGATGAAAATGAAGCGAATGAGGCCTAAAAATAGAAAATTTATACGAATCGACATGCCGCCTGTGTGTATATGTGTGAGTCTGCGCATTTGTGTGTCGCTGGTCATTGTTGTGTTATAATTTTCTCAAACATGTCTCAACGTAGAAATCTGAAACCTTTACATATACTATCTGGGGGTCCAAGGAGGACCCCTTTGAATATCAGTGAAATTGGTGCACCAAGGGGTCTAAAAAATTGCGCCAAAAAATTTTTCAGAATTAGAAAATGTGCCGAAAAGAACTCTTGAAAAATTCTCGTCAGATTAACAGTTATTGAGAAAAACCTCGTTTCTCTCGTTTGTTTCATTTGTCTCGTTTATTTCATTTATGTCATTTATCGTATTTTCCTATTTATCTCATTTGTCTCATGTATCACGTTTATCTCTTTATCTTCTTTTATTTGTTTCAATTGTTTCATATATCTTATTTGTCTCATTTATCTTATTGAACTCAATTTCTCATTTTTCTCATTTGACTCATTTGTCTCATATGTTTCATTTATGTCATTATCTCATTTACGTCATTTATCTTATTACTTTTTTTGTGTTATTTACTTTATTTATTTTTAATTTATATAAACAAATAAAATAAATGAAAATGATATTTTAAATTAAAATAATTTATTTCATTCATGTCAAATTGAATATGATGATGAGAAAGTATTGTCGATGAACGACACCTAGCTACGAAATTTTTTTTAAATATATAGGCGTTCAAAAAAGTGTTCGCCTAAATTTATGGATATAATTTTTTCGTGCTATGTGTAAATAAAATGTTTGCACTTGTCGGCAAGTTAATCTGGCTACATAAAAAGTGAATTTACTATGATTTCTTGAGATTATATTGCGAGTAATTTTAAACATGAAAACCTAAGTTAAGTACTTCCGCTTACCTTCAATGCTGAAAATAGAAAAAGAAATAAATAGATTCTGCTTGATCCTATTGCATTTTTATTGATTTCAGGTAATAAAAAGAAACATCTGAAAACATTATTTGACATACGACTACATTAAAATTAAATCCAGTAAAATTTCAGATGTATTAATTTTCACGGTTTTCATGAATTCTTTCTGTTTCCCAGCTAAATTACAAGTTAAAATTATGTTTAACATTGAATTTGAAGTAAATTGCCCTATCTATTTACATATACAAGTTGAAAATGACAAAATGTGTACCAAGGAACATGCAGTTTAGTTCATTTTATTTCATGTGAATATTAAATTTACAAAACACTGCTGTTGTCTAAAAATTAACTAACTATCAGTGCCAAATCAAGTTCAGTCTGCACTTGAGTAGGTAATACTGATTGTGAGTATGAAAAAACTTCGTTCTTCAACAAACCCATTAATGAGGTCTTAAAACAATTAGTTAGTATTAAACACTTTTATTTATGCCAACAATTTTAAGTATATTAGTAAAACACAAGATTATATTGATATTGGCTATAATCATGTATTTGTGGCATCCTATAATGTTTATTCGCACCTTTTTTATCTATTAAGCCACTGTCCTATAAATTATTTAAAAAAAATGTTAAATAAACCCAGCGTCAAAAGGATTATCTATCAGCGGTTGGTTTCTTGAAAAAATATTTTTGTCTATCCAAAAAAATGTCTCACTTTCTTGAACTGTGAACATTATTATCTAAATGTATTTGAATTTTTTCTTTAAATAACCCCACAACAAAAAATCAATTGGAGTAAGGTCTGGTGACCTTGCAGACCACTCTATAGATCTTCTCCTACCAACCTTTTTATTTGGAAAAGTTTGGTCCAGGTATTGAAAAATGTTAGCGGTATCGTGAGGAGAGCAACGTCTTGCTTATCCCAAAGATTGTTTTGAGGTAAATCTGGGCCTTCTTGACTGAGGTATAAAACTACTAAAATGAGAATAAGGTCCAATTGAGGAAATTCCAAATAGCGATTCCCAGTCAGTATTTCGACGAAGAGATCCTAGAACTCGATTATCTACTATCCCTGATCATACATTCACCCTCTGAGAATGATGTGTGTGCTCATCCAGTGTCGGTTCTCTGCTGTCAATACTGACACTTTTATTGTTATTTATTGGTTGTACGTTATAATAAGAAAAACATTATAGCCAACTCTAATGGAAAAAATTTTAAAATAGAAAACATTCCTTTAGAACATTACATATAATAGAGCATATTTCATCAAACAAATATAATCGTATATTTAACATTGTTATAAAATTAATTCTAGATGAAATATTCATAGAAACAACAATACTTTTATTACAATTTTTCTGGACCATTCACTATTCATGTAGAAACAAACAAAATTGCTTGTAATTTGTCAATCGTTCCCGAGAATTTACAATCAATTCCTCTTGTCGATTTATTTCACCGTTCTTCTGATTTTCAAATATATTTACAGAATTCTTTGACACACTTGACTTTCCCAATCATTTTACCATTACATTGAATAATAACATATGTTGCGTCAACTATAAATAACAAAATCCTTTGTAATAAAGCTAACACAAAGTACACCGATAATCAATATTTAGTTGATGTTTCTAATTAGCATATTAACGCTATTATTTGCCCTCCGATTTATTTATGACAATGTACTAATAGTATAAATATTAACATCGTACGAAACATTTTTAAAGTACGTGATTAAACCAACGATGACGCTTTCTTCTCACAATCAAATAAAAAATAGGACGAAAATGATTTTCGTATTTATACGAAAAACTGCATTTTTCGTCCTTGTCATAAATAACTATTTCGTCCTAGAACAAAAAGTAATTTTCGACCGGAAAATGTAGTCGCTTAGCAACCAGAACAGAAAATAATATCTGTTATGAAAATTTGATCTTTTTGTCCAAATATTAAAACTAAAAACAGTCACTTCTCAATACAATAGAATAAAAACTTGTTTTCAGTCTAGTAAGGTAACAATCTATTTTACTAAGTAGAGAATCCTTGTTACCGTTGACAATGCGTTTTATATCATTCGACTTTGGACGCCTCTTACGCCTAACCTATTGAGATAAACATATGCCCTCTTCTAGATTTTATTTTAAGAAGTTTGTTTTCCTACAACTTTGTGATGTTTTTTTATATCTGCCACTGTTTTCTCAGTGTTTGGAATCAAAGGTTACCACATATCTTCCCTTATTGTTGCGCTTATCTTGAGCAAGTCTTCATCAGATCCCGGCCGGATCACTTTGCGGTGTTGCCATTTGTTACTTCGCGGCTTGTTTAGAGTCGACTCTGGAATAGCACATGTTGCTGTGCACTGCTATGAAATCTGGGAAATCTCGTGAACTGCTGGAACCCATCGCTAATCTGATAACGTGTGCGAGTTTTGTAATTTAATTTTTTTCTGAAAACTTACTATGTACTTAGTTGCAAAAAATTGTTTCATAGTATGAAAGGGTGGTAGCGGGAGCATTTACTTCTTCTAATTTCTTACGGTCTAATTTTTTCAGCATTTAGGCAAATAGCCGGGAAAATAATTGTTTAAAAAGATATATGTTATATTTATCTGTGAAGTTTTGTAAAAGTTAGAAAATAATAATTAGCAGAAAAAAATTTTAGCGTAATTATATTTTACTTCACTCTATATTTCTAACTTTTATCAAGAAGAGGGTACCTAATTTGTTTTTAAATTATTCTAACCTACGGGGAATTTACACTATACAGGGTGTCCCAGCTTCGCGTCGGCCAAATGTCCTGGCTCTCTTATAAGAGATATCGAAGAATTTCAAAAACAGGGTGATAGAGAGCGCAAAGGTACATGCCTAAAAATATCTTGAAATATACAGGGTGATCCATTTAGGCGTGACGACATAAACTTATGTTTTTTTAAATGGAACACTAGGTATGTTATTACATATTTGATTTCTCCTTTTAAAGACGACTTAAACGATATGCCACTTGATGGGTCTGCGATGGGTCGGTACCATGATATGAGTGAGTTTGTATTAAAAACATGCCAACTTTGTGAGCTCACTGTCACGTAATGGAAGAACATTTTGTGATCTAGATTATGTCAAAAATTGTCAAACACCCTGTAGTTTACGCTACTGTTATCGGATCTAACAAAATCGGTCATTTTATACCGAGTGAGTCAGGAAACGCCAAATCTATTTTTTCTCATTTTTTTCAAATAGAACGCCCTGTATGTTATGACACCAAAGGAAAGCCCTTTGAAAAAAGCTTTCCACTGATATAAAGGTTCAAAGGTCTATCTATCATGGGTGCCAAGAATTTGATGGCAGTGGCACAATTCGAGGTTTATTAAAAAATTACGCTCAATTTTCAATTGTTTTGTGAATTTTCGCTGAAATCGGCGCTTTTCAGTAAGAAAATTTCAAAAATAATTATTCTTATACTCGGAGAAAAAATACCGTACTTCAGTGCAGAAAAATACTTAAGTATAATAGTCAACGCCTGATAAATTTAATTTTTTTTTTGAAATGCGTGTATAAATTCATGTCATGACAAGTCTTTTCTAGCCCGACGTAATTTTGTCGCGAAATGATTTATTATTTTAGAACGATGCTTAATAAAACGTAGCTTTTCGTAGTATTTTTTTTCTCAGCTTTAAGATGGTGTAATTCATTCTTCTAAAATAAGACCAAAAAATACTTTTATTTTCAATTCAATGAAAGAAAGTAAAATTTTTGTTAAGTTTGGGAAGCTGTTGTTCCACGTACTATCATCGAAAGAATAAATAAAACAAAATTGTAGAGAATTTCAAATTGCTTCTAACTTTCAATTTATCGAAATAAATTCAAAAAAATCAAGTAGGTACCTGTCATAAAAGTACCAGTATTGTCAATAGTTTACTTTATTGTTGTAAAATTTCGAGTGTTGATATTTTTCTTAGTATAAACGAACGAGTAACAATGAAATTCACTCAACAAGAGTTAACTGATATATATATTGTTTGGGAGAAGCTGATAGGAATTGTTTATTGGCATCAAGGATTTATGGAATGAAATACCCCGAGAGACGAACTCCTGATCCCAACTCATTCAAAAACTTGAAAGAAAGATTTGAGGACACTGGTAATGTGTTTTATACCAAAAGAAAATTGAGAAACATGGTTGTAAATAATGAAGAACACGAATGGACAGTTTTGCTTCATGTGCAAGAGAATCCTCACATAAGTTGTGAAATTGAATAACAAACCAATGTAAGTAAAACTTCTGTAAATCGTATCATCAATAAATACAAATATCACCCCTATCACAATCAATTACACCAAGACCTTTATGGGGAAGATTTTCAAAATCGTATTAATTTCTGCAATATAATGCTAAATAAAATTAACGAAGATGCCCAATTTTTATCAAAGGTTTTATTTACCGATGAAGCTACTTTTCGCAGTAATGGGACAGTAAATCGCTATAACATGCATTATTATGCGACTGAAAACCCGCACTGGGTCAGGCAAGTGGATCACCAAAATCAATGGTCAATTAATGTATGGGGTGGTATAATAGACAACCATGTCATTGGACCGTGGTTTTTTAAGGATGGGGCATTAAATGGCCGAAGATATCACAATTTCTTGCGTTTGAATTTAGAGGGGCTGCTTCAAGATGTAGATGAAGACGTCAGAGAAAACATATGGTTCCAGCACGACGGTGCGCCCCCCCACATAACCATCGAATAGTAAAAGATTTTTTAACTAATTGGAGAGGGGAACAATGGATTGGTCGTGGAGGACCCATAAGATGGCCGGCACGGTCTCCAGACCTAACTCCTTTGAATTTTTTCCTATGGGGTTATGTGAAGCAGGAGGTCTACAGGGTGAGGCCCACAATCAGGGAGGATATGCAGGAAAGAATCGCTGCAACATTTCGCAATGTTTCAATAGCTACACTAGCCGATGTTCGCAGAACAACTGAAAATCGTTTACGGCTGTGTATCAGGGAGAATGGGAACATTTTGAACATTTAGTTTAATTTCCAGTGCTTACACCCAGTTTCTTTCCTCTTTTTCTTGATTATTTTTTTGTCTACAGAGAACTATCATGGTGCAGATAAGTTGATATCATTATTTTCGAAATTGTCTTACTGAAAAGAGCCGTTTCAGCGAATATTCACAAAACAATTGAAAGTTGAGCGTAATTTTTTAATAAACCTCGAATTGTGCCACTTTGCCATCAAATTATTGGCACCCATGATAGATAGACCCTTGAACCTTTATATCAATGAAAAGCTCTTTCAAAGGTCTTTCCTTTGGTGTCATAATATACAGGGCGTTCCATTTGAAAAAAATGAGAAAAAAATAGTTTTGGCGCTTCCTGACTCACCCGGTATAAAATGACCGATTTCGTTAGATCCGATAACATTATCATAAACTACAGGGTGTTTGACAATTTTTGACACAATCTGGATCTCAAAATGTTCTTCCATTACGTCACAGTGAGCTCACAAAGTTGGCATGTTTTTGGTACAAACTCACCCATATCATGGTACCGACCCATCGCAGACCCATCAAGTGCATATCGTTTGAGTCTTCTTTAAAAGGAGAATTCAAATATGTAATAATATACCTAGTGTTCTATTTAAAAAAACATAAGTTTATGTCGTCACGCCTAAATGGATCACCCTGTATATTTCAAAATATTTTTAAACTATGCACCTTTGCGCCCTCTATCACCCCGTTTTTCAAATTTTTCGATATCTCGTATAAGAGAGCCAGGACATTTGGCCGACGCGAGGCTGGGACAGACACCATGTATAATTTCAATTATCCTGTTCTCTGAAGCCATTCATGTTTATTACATTAGGGTTTACTAAGTTTCATAGTTACTTTGGATGCTATCTAAGAGCCACCTTGATAACGAAAAAATTCAAAAACACGTGTCGGTGGATGTATAAGTTTTAGAGTGATTGTTTAACTGGTGAGTACTTTTGTTTTATTTATTTTTGGTTTTACTGAGCAGAATAGTTGAAATTAAAAATAACATTATTAAGTCAGTCACACTGAACATAATGTGCATTTATCTTTTTTTGTAATCCAAGTTTCAGCGTTTTGGCTAATAGATGGGAAAATAATTGTTTAAAAAGATATATATTATAGTTATCTGTAATAATTTTTGTAATAATAATTTGCAAAAAAAACTTTCAGTGTTATTATATTTCATTTCACTCTATACTTTAAACTTTTACGAAGAAGAGGATACCTAATTTGTTTTTAAATCATTACCGTAAGGAAATTGGCCACTCCTAGATTTGGTCGCCTGCGTGTTTGCCACACATTGGTTCTTATGGTAGGCACGGCCATTTTAAATGACTGTATTGAATTTATTGCATTTTTCAGAAAAATTTAAAATATATATATATTTTTAAACAAAATGTTATTTATGTAACATATTATAATTTTTAATTATGCATAATATATAAAAAATATGCTCTTTCAAATGACACTATCAAAAATGTAACGTCATAACTTGTACAAAAAAAAAATGTGAAAAACGTTTTTTTTTTTAATTTAATGAAGAATTGAGTGTAAAAATCGACCTGTCCGAGCGATTTTTGGTTGCTTGCTTTGTTAAGGTTTTATGAATTATACATTACTTTATGGATGCACTGTATATGTTTATGTATATATTTTGTGATAAAATAAAACGCCTATTTTCAAGTGCCCTTGATGATAAAATTTTAAAAATGATACCGGTGTTAGTAATAGTATTACTACTGGCGCATTCGCCATAATTGACGAATCATTTTAATTGTAGTACGTACGTATTATACGGGTGCTGAAATACTGGCACCACCTTAAACAATTTATAATACTATCTCTCTTTCCTTAATACTGATTATGTATGTCAGTATGACTATTTTAATGTATTTAAAGACCTCAACATTATATTTACTTAATCACTACTTGTTGTTCGCAGAAAATGTAACCTAATTTTTATGTTAAATATAGCTTGGCAAAAACGGGCATTTTCTTATAAAAAATGGGTATTTACGTGATTAAATTAGGTTCAAAATAACTTAAATAGTACCAATTTTTGTATTACCTGATACGTATTTTTCTGTTCCTATTGTTTATATAAACTTGTTTGTAATATTAAACGATTATTTATACATTTTTGAGATAATAGAGTCAAACGTGATTTAATTATACTATAAAAAGAAACTACTGAGACAAGCATGATGCATCCCAAAAAAATTTGACCACTTTCTATTATTCTCACTTTATATCAATGTCATTGCTACTAGATCAGTTAGAAATAAAAAGTATAATAATTCAACTGTTTTTATTGAAAACGCAAAATATCTATGGAAACATCAATTTTAGGTATAGCATATTATCAAAAAAATTTTTAGAGAATTACCTACCGAGTCAATTCAAAAATACAGTAGGTATATACTTTTTTTTGAAAAAAATTTTTTTCTTATTACCTACTAAAATGTCACATTGACGTAGTTTTCCACGAAATACCAAAACACTATATACTGCACTCGACGCGTATTTCGCCAATCAAGTTGGCATCATCTGGAGATGATTAGAACTGTTTTAATCATATCCAGATGATGCCAACTTGGTTGGCGAAACGCGCGTCGAGTGCAATATACAGTGTTTTAGTGTTTCGTGGAAAACTACATCAGTGTTACCTTCACATCAAAGGTTCCAATTTACTCCCGTACTAAAATGTGTGTATAAATTCAACAGAATCATTTAAACGTTTTTTTTTTAATAAAGATCATTCTGAAAACCAAATTAGAAACTTAAAATTTTGCTGCAATTTATGTTGGTCACATTAAAAAGAAATCAAAAAGAAGTTTTTTATTATATCTGCATTATAATCCTTGCTTAAACAACTAAAATGCGTGTGAAAACCTAAGATTAAAACACGCCGTGTTTTAATCTTTTAATACAATTTCAACAAGTTTTTAATTTTTACTTATGTGTCAAATTACATTAAAATAATAAATTAAGGCTAAATTTTCGATATCAAGTGAAACTTTTTATTTATTCGTTAACATTTTCAACTATGAAAATTATTAATTACATGTACTGTCAAACCAACTTATAAACAACAACTGCTATCTTCATGTCAATAATACGTGAGAACCTCAGGTGGCCTACTTCATAAAATGTATTAAAATTTAAGAAAAATAATTTTGATTTAATTTTAATATCCAGCTTTATTTCTGATACAGATACAAAAAAAAATAGCGTATGATACACATGTATAAGTGCACTCCGCTATACATATACTATTATTGAAACGTATAATTTAAATTAAGTTAAATATAGTCCGTTTGTATTCTGGCAACGTTGCAATCGACTAACAAACTGCCTTATCGGCTCGGTGATGTCAAAGATATTCACACGTGCTTCCAGCCAAATCATCCGAATCAAAACCGGGTAGGACCAAGTCGATGAGGTATAGTGCGAACCTACTTGCATCATGATATTTCGGAAGATTGTGGGTTCAATCTATCTGCGATGTGAGCACGTAAAAAATTCCTACTCCACAACAAAGTGGGGTACGGCAAAATTTCCGGGTTAGGGGTACCAATCCTTACACAAGCACTGATGAGCTTATTCCTTGGCGTCGGTAACTGGCATTGGTAGCCGACGTTAAACAAGTGGATAAAAAAAACAACCCCCTTTGAAAATTAGCAAGGCTTATCTTCTAAGAACTTCCTTTCAAATCTCCTCTTTTAAATCTTCTAAATTTACAGGTCTATTGATTTATGTAAACTACGCTTTTTAAATAACCCCTTAAGAAACAGTTCAACGGTATTAGATCCGGCGATCTAGCTGACCAATCCCTCTTCTGATTCACCGGAAAGTCTCATTTAAATAATTTCGAACACATGATGCGTAAAGTGGGGGAGCACCACCGTCTTGTTGAAAAACAATATCGTTATGAGAGATATCGTTTAAAAACAAGATTGCTAGGGCAGAAATTAACTTCTCCTGAAGAAATTGTAACTAATTTCACCAGTTAGCGTCGTCAAAAAAGTAATGATCCACAACTCTATCAACTACAATACCATATACCATACATTCACCTTGTGGGGACGGACGTCTTTCATCATGCAACGTAGATTCTGACATGCCCAATTACTACAATTTTGTCTGTTGACAATGTTATTTAAACAGAAAGTTGATTCATCTAAAAAGAGTATGTTTTTAACAATATTTGGATCACTGTTGTACAATTTCATCAAATTTTATACATCTGAAAAACAATTTATTTGTTTGAAAAAAAAAACAGGCATTTTTACACGACATAATTAGTACGTTATTCATATTTATTGGAGTCATAATTTTACAATATGACACCATGTTTTCTTGCAGCATCTGCAAATCGCTCATATAAGATGAATTTGATATTGAATATCAACTTTATCTGTTTCTAGAACATTGTCTCTATTAATAACCTCCAGACACTCGATCCAGAAAATTGTAAACAACGAACCTCAGTAGTTAGTAGAAGTGTCGCTTTATTAAATAAATGAGCTACAAAGTAAACCAAGAACTTATGTAAAACTACATAATACCTACAGTAAATTAAACTAAACTAAACTTAAACTAAAATCTTACCTCCTTAGTCTCGCAATCGTTGGACCAATTACAACTATCTGCTTGCCTATAACATCTCTTCCCTGTACAAGGCTTAATTTGACATGAACATCCATGTCCGTACAGTAGTTTAAGACCTTTTCTCTGTCTCCTCGTGAAGTTATTCCACTCCACCGCCATGTTACACAAATTAACGTGAGCCTTGAGGCTGTAAATTCGTCCTGAAAGGACGTAGAGTTTCCCCGTTTGCAGTTGAAGACCGCACATTGCGCTATGTATAGGGGTGATGAGACGGCCAGATTTAAGGGCAAGCTGTCCCTTTTCGGACACTTTGTATTCTTTCCTTACACGCACTTTATAGATTTTTGTATCGTTGAGGATCCTTTCACGTCTCACTCGAGCCAAGATTACTGAAATGAAATTTAAGAGTTAGAATCGATGTTTAGTGTGATTTATACATTATCGTATAATTAATTATAGGGGTAAAAAAAATTCTTGAGCTTTTGGATTTTATACTGTGGCCGAAGTTTCGAATTTTATTATTATCTTCAGGGGTACAATAAAGAACTTTGCTTGAAAATAATAAAATAAATGGAAATAAATTATTACCTTAGTTTCAGCAAAATAAATTAAAATGAAGGCATGACATAATTTTCAAAAAAGAGCACAAAATATATATATAAAAAACATATCTACATGTATAATATGAACAAACACTGTTAAGACATAATAACGTTTGTACTGAAAGTACAATACTCTCTGAATATTACACATCGTAGTATCGTTAGATTCATATCCATTCGGTACGTATTTAACTTGAAAAAATAGATAAAAAATGACTTCTACGTAATCTCTTATCCTCTGAATATTACTTACTTCGTTGTTTGTAGCAATCAGATCGCACTTTTAGGGAGGATGGTATGTAATAATTTTGGAAGCTCGATTGATCTTCCTTACAGGTAAGGTAAGAGAATGTAGAACAGCAAGATAGTTGACTATCTTGGCAACATTATAAACGACAGAGGCAACTTGGACTCGGAGATTCAGAACCTAATAAGTACCACGTCGAGAGCATTCTGGTAGTGCTGGGATAATTCGAATGAAAAATAATCCATCATTCGATTATTGAAATATATCGAGACATCTCGAATACTCTTGTCATCAGAGTTCGATTGATTTAGTTCTCGAAGAATGGTGCTGCCGACTACCGTTTGAATAATCGTCATTCGTTTCAAGAGCTCATCATTCAAATTTCAAATACGTGATTCGAACGATCGGATACCATGCGAATACCAGTGCACTTGAACACATGTTATGTTTGTTAAGTTTAGTTGTTTACCGTTGGCGGCATTTTAGTCGTGCTGATCTACGGAATATAGATGGCTATATTGGCTGGTGCCATGTTACAAATATGCATTATTATATCATGGGTTGATACCATTCGGAGTTGGATTGCCTTGAGTGCAGTACCGGATTGAGTTACATTAAAATTTATAATTTATAATTGAGAATTGTATAGAAATAACAGCCAACTGCCAGCAAAATAGATTATTTATGATTATGAATATGACTGAGTTCCCGAATGTCACCGGCCCAAGCCACCAATGTCGATTTCCCCACTTCTCGAGCACTAACCACAATTCGAATGATCATTCGATTATTAAAGGTATTCGAATAGCCATTATTCAATTATTGAAATCATTCGATTATGCCCAGCACTACTTTCTGGTCACTAAGGAAGCGAGTATTTAACAACCATGATCTCGACATGCGAAGAAAGACCTATTTATATAGATATTTATCATGCAGTTATTGTCCCCATTTTTCTATATGGTTGCGAAAGCTGGGTTCCGTATCAAGGCACATCAAAGCTTTGGAAAGAGTGCAACAGAGACAAATGTTTAGAATTATATGGTATAATCGTGTATCCAGTGCCGAAGTATTACACAGGGCTGGATGTGACAGCATTGAAATTCTGATTACAAAGTGCCGTCTCAGTTGGACGGGGCATATTGTTTGTATGGAGAAGAACAGGCTACCCAAGTATATACTATACAATTAGATGTAGGAACGAACACGGAAGCAAGGAGGTCAACTAAAGCGGTACAAAAACATCCTGCATGAAACACTCAAAAGTGCCGGAGCTGTGAACGGTTGGGAGGATCGAACTAGAGACCATTTAGAATGGAGAGCCGTGGTTGCGAGCTCTAATGGACCTATTGCAAGGAATAGAAGAAGAAATTACGTACCTGAAGAGTTTGTTTGCCTATGGTCGTATTATATCCTCAAAAATCGGTTTCTTTAATCACAGATAATTTATTTATTTTTATTAATATAAATATCAGCGAATTGACCTTTGATTTGTATATGTAAATGCTTGGATTCGAGTTAATGGCAATAATAATAATAATAATAATACCAGATAAGTCAATCAATCTATTAATATTCCTTCGATTGTCTTCCCCAATAATTACACCACTAATTATCTATCACTGTGATAAACTTGTAACTAACTTGTATTCAAAAATATATGTATAAGTCTACATTATCCTATATTATAATAAACGTCTTATTGGCTTCGTTGACCACTTAAATTTAAAATACTCATGGCTAATTCGCTATTCCTTATAGCTAGAGGTCTATTAAAAAACTTACTAAATACTTGGGATAACTTAGTCCAACTTGCTGTATTTTTTATTGTGTCTATATTTACTTCTAATCTAAGCGCTGACGATGTTGCTGTATGTTTTATGGAATGACTAAAAACATTCCTATATTTATTCTAAGACTTAATCCATCGGCTCAATGTCTGAGACGATGCTTGATGAATTGGTTTTTTGTGAATTAAGAAAAGATACGTTTGTCTGGTGTTTTTATTTCCGTTGTTCTCTCTATATAATGAATAGTGAAAGCCACACAAAGTTCTGTCATTTCTTGAAAAATTGGAAAACAAGAAAAGACTGTATTTCATTAGAACCAGACGTTTTTATTCTATCTGTTATTCTGATCTATATCCCGCTCAGTTGTCAAAGCTAATAAGGTGATTAATTTTTTACTCAATTTTTCCAAGTTCAAAGATTTAAGTGGATGCACTTTTTTAAGAAAAAACCAGAATGATGTGTGAGTTCCAAGTAGTTTCATACTTAGGTTTGGCCGGTTTTAAATTGTACGTGCCTTTGAGAAATCGATTATTACTCTATCAGTTTACACCAGGTTGAGTAAACTGAGGCCAGCTTTGTGTATGTTAATAGTGGAATAAGATATATTGGATTCTTGTTGATTATCTAAAAGTACATTTAAATCATAATCGTATTGGCTTTTATTCTTTTTCTCAGAAAATTTCCACCAACATTTGTAGCAACCCTAACATTATTTCCAGGTTCCATCCGCTAGTGGCAACGTCCTAGCGGGAATGTTCCTTCTTAGCATCCCTATCCTGAAAACCTTCCTGCCATTAACGTAACGATCTTGTGTGAGGTGAGGTGACCTGAAGGGAGATAATAAAAGATTTTCATCTAGTTTAAGATACAACGGTCAGGAAGTTAATATAATTTGTTAAACAACGGAAACCACGGTTACAATGGCTAAAATGGCACTATCATTATACCGTTGGCGCAATCACTCTGTATCTTTTCCAGTACACGCAAAATGGAGAATAACAGGAAGGCGTAAAAGTATTCCGATTTCCAATTCAATGTAAATACACCGACGTAGGACGAATCTGGGTCAGGTCTCCAGGAGACAAATTGTTCACATTTTTGTTAGTCCTGGACGCAAAAAGATCTATTGAGGATTAACCAAGTGTGATAATAAACATAAACATGTTTTCGTTAAGGTCGTACTCGGTCCCATTTTTCAAAAGTTGTCTTCTTTAATTTTTAATTATAATAAACTAAAATTAACTACATTAAACAAAGAAAAGTTACTGCCGGCAATATGAAAATTATTAAAAAAAAAATATTTAGTGACTAATTTAGTTGGTAATGGTAATGGTAATGGTAATGGTGGGGGAGGCTGACGCCTGGCAAGTAGGCCACAGACGGGCCCTTTTTACCAACCCCCAGCTGTCCCCTCAGCCATGTGCTTCTCTTACTCCCTCATCGAATCTTTCCGACCCTCTGATGAAGGTCAGGATGTCACTCATTGCGAGGGAACTCATCTCCTCCCTTAGAAGCGCCTCAGAACCGAAGATACTGTGTCTCAGGCGCCCAAACGCTTCACATTGTCCCAGGAAGTGGTAAGATGTCTCTTCATCACTCCTGCATTTTGGACATGTAGGGTCTTCCTCAATACCTATCAATGATAGATGCCTCTTAAGTCTGCAGTGGCCTGTCAGAACACCGATTAAGAGATTCAGAGTTTTACGACTCCGTCCCAGCAACCAGGCCGATCTCGATTTGTTCGGCCCCGTCACAAAATCTCGGGTTTGCCTGCAGGCCCTGTTGGTCCTCCAGTGCGTCCTCAGTGTCTCGTGGGCCCACTCATTGAGGGCCGTTGTGACCTGCCTTCTTGAAATACCTAACATAGGCTCAGGCCCGTGACAGGGTTCCTCGGCTCCCAGTCTAGCCAATTCATCGGCCTTCTCGTTGCCTGGAACTCCCATATGTCCCGGGACCCATACCAGTCTCACTTATTTATGCCTGGCCAGCTCTTCTAGGGCATCCCCACACTCCTGGACGAGAGCTGATCTCGTCCTGGGGGAGCACACCGCCTTTAGAGCAGCCTGGCTGTCGGAGCAGATCTATATTATCTGTTCCGCCCCATTCCTAACCTCAGCCCTACCTGCCACCGCTAGGATGGCGTAAACCTCTGCCTGGAAGACCGTGGTGTACGAGCCTAGAGCAAAGCTCTCCTGTACTTCTTTGCCTTCCAGATAATTCCCGCCCCGGAAGACGATCTAGTGGCCAGCCGAGATCCGTCTGTATAACACACCAGAGAGTCCGGGCGGAAGTCAATTCTTCCTTCACGCCACTCCTCCCTACTAGGAAGAGTGAGAGTGTAATTCCTTTCCAACCTTAGCTGATCTTTCGCTTCTCTCACCTTCAGGACAGAGAGAGGGATTTCCCTCTCCGTCAGTCCAGCAATTGCTGCGTGACCTTCAACTCTGCCTGAACACTGCCAGCTCCCAGAATCCCGCATTCTCAGATAGGCCGCCATAGCCTCCCTCTTTATCCACGAGGGAGGCGTTGGCAGGCCTAGCAGAACCTCCAGAGCAACTGTCGGTGTCGTCCTCATTGCGCCAGTGATCCCTAGGCAGGCTAGTCTCTGGACTTTTGCCAGCTTTCGGGACGTCATCGCTCTGTCCACGCTCGACCACCAGACCACGGATCCATATTGGAGCCTAGGCCTGATAACCGCCGTGTACAGCCAGTGTAGGATCCGTGGGTTGAGGCCCCAGTTCCTACCTACCGCTCGGCGCAATTGCCAGAAGGTCGCAGTCGACTTTTTGATGACGTTGTCGATATGCGGCCCCCATGACAGTTTGCTGTCTAGGGTCACTCCCAGGTACCTAACCTCCTGCACAAGCGCAAGAGGTTTACCGTACATGGTTGGTGCCCTAAAATCCTCTATTTTCCTTCTCTTGGTGAATAGGATCATCTCAGTCTTAGATGGATTGACTGAGAGACCTGTTTCGCCGCACCATCTTTCTATTATTCTACAAGCTACCTGCGTTCTGTTGCAAACGACATTTAAGAAGCGGCCGGTCACTAGGACTAGCCCGTCGTCCGCATATGCCTGCGCATAAAATCCTTCCGAAGTTAGGCGCTCCAAGAGACCATCCATTATTAGACACCATAGATGGGGTGATAGGCAGCTGCCTTGTGGACAGCCGCCCCTCACCCCGACGTCCAATTGGCAGTCTCCTAAAGCAGCACTAACTCGTCTCTCTTCCAGCGCAGATTTCACCCATCTGACCAGTACTGGAGCAGTACCTCTAGTCCGAAGGGCATCGCAGATAGTAGTAGTCCTTGCTTTATCAAAGGCACCCTCTATATCAAAAAATATTGCTAGGGTGACCTCCTTATGCAGGAGGGCCCTTTCTACCTTATGCACGACGGCGTGAAGGGCTGTCTCCGTGGACCTCCCTCGCCTAACTAATTTAGTTACTTTTAGTATGTAAATATTAGCATTGCAGGAAATGACAGGTATCCATTCCCCTTTTTCAAATGCACATGTCTTATTATTAGTTCAGCAACTACATGGCTCTGCAAACCTATTAATTAATTTTTAAATATAAAAATAATCCTAGTTAATCAAAATGTAAATGAATTATTTAATAATTCAACAGACCTAGTGAGTTCAAAAAGTGTACAGAGGTGCAGTAGACATATTAGGTTTTATCATTTGTGTTGCTAGAATTAGAGCAGTTCATTTCCTCATTTTAAAAATTATTAAAGAGCAAGATATTCTGACACTTAAAAGAACTTGGAAATAAACAAATCTAAAGATATAGACACAGATGAACAGGGGAATTATAAATGTATTATTATTAAGATTTTTATCATGTTTACATTATGTATTAGTTTACTTTTAGATATACTTATTACTATTAATTTATGTTAGCATTTCATATCCTTTATTCTGGGTAGTCACAGTCAAGGAACGGTATTTTCATGCTATTACTACTAGCAGTGCTAGCTGAGATTTGCCTCTAGCAACATAGCTACCTATTAATTTCAATCAAAACTTAATTATTTAAGATTTATCTACGTTTTGGCGACGAAAAAAAATCTTGCATTTTGCACTCTCTATTGGTTGGAACATGATCAAAAGTAAATTTTGCTGTCTTATTTAAGAACACGAAACACTACATTTTACTAGCTGTACAATTTAATATTATTTAGTTATTATGTATTAATAGCATTAAAAATATATATATTAACATGTTTTTATAAGGTTTTTATTATTTAGAATACAACAAATTTATTGTAATTTTATCCACTTCAAGATTATCTGGCTTTAATGCGGAAAACTGGTCATTACCAGTTTTCTTTCTTTCATTGTTTCTCCTTGTTTTGAATGAGCGCTTTTGACGTTCGATGTTTTTGTTACTTATCTTTTAACGAAATACAATTCACAACACAAATAACCTCAACTCATCTATTGTGGTATCAGCTCATAAACTAACAGATTACGCATGCGCAAGCCTCGAAGGCAGAGTGGAAACGGTCGCCTGGTAGACAGTGGACTCTAGTAAAAATCCCCTATTCGCTGTTTTTTCTACAGATATATGCCTGCACTCTTTTTGATTATGAAATATGAACTCTTTCTATCTAGGGAAGAAATAATACACTGGAGGTTTATTTTCTATAGAATCACCATTAACTTACAATTTACAGTAAAAATAATGCATCTATACAGTTTATCAAACTTAAATTAAATGAAAAAAATGTTAATTGCAATATATTGTAATCGAAAATTCGTTTAATGTCATATTATTTTCTATAAATTAATGGTGTCTATATTGTTTTATATTAACTATTGCAATTCGAGTAATAATCTCTCATGATCATAGAGCAGCGACCTAATTTTATGGATTAAAAACCAGAAAACTCCAATTTAATTAAGAAAAGGTCACATTCTGTGCGCGTTAAATTACTTCGTTAGTTTCTTGTTGAGTATATATTAGCTATATACACAGTGTGCCGCACTTTTCATAAACATGATCATACACGTTTTTATTTTCAATTGGATTATTTCAAATTACTCGCTATCGATATTAAAATTGTTTTTATTGTATAGTGAAATTCACAAAATATGCATACATTAAAGTTGACTGTTTTTTATTATTTCCACATATATATTCCCATTTTTCCTTATTAGGGTACTTACTCTTAGTGTAGTTAAAAATGAAAAATAATTACTCATATTTATATTACGTAAAAGGTAATATATCTAACACAAAAGTTTATAAATTTATGTTTTGTCAAATAAACATGTGTTATTATTGCCACGCCAAACGGCTCGTTATTTGTTATAATTTTAAATAAAAATTTTCTGGGGTTGTCCCGCTTTCATATAAATCACACTGTATGCCTTATTCTGAGAACTACAAAAAATGCAGTGTAAATTTATCAGTTTTATCACCATTAATTATTTTTAAATATTTTGGCGACACAAGATAGATTTAAACTACGTAGGGGGTAGTACAACTAATATATTAATAATAATAATAAGGTTTATTCAACAGACAATACTGTCCATAAATAGGATACAAAAATATAGCAAATTACAGTATTTCATTACAAATATAATTTAGCGCAGCAAAAATCTATAGCTAAACATTAAAAAAAATAGAAAATAGAAAATAGAAGTGCGACAGACATAGCTGTCCAAATACAGGATATGCTCAAAGGACTTAGTTAAGTCCATGACATTACACAAAAAATAAAAGCTAATATTTAACAAAAGTTTAAGTAAAAAAAAACATTAAATGATGGAGATACGAATAATATTAAATAACATACATGAACGGCGTAATCAACAATAGTCAAGGTCAAAATGCAGAATTAGTTAAAACAGTTTCTTTAAGCGAACGAGAAAAATGCGTAAAATTATCACAAAATATATCAACAAAATTCTGCAATTCATTGTATTGTCTAGACATAAAAAGGTAATGGTGAATTCATGTGCTGATTGGTGTGGGGTGTATCATAAATAACGATTGAAGGCTGTCTAGTACCAAATCTAGGTATATTAATATGCACTTGATCTAAGAATTGAGGGTTATCAATTTGACCATGGATAATTTTGTACAAATATGTAATGTTCGTTACTTTACGCCGCACGAATAATGGCTCGATTTCAAATTCATTTAATAAAGCCCTATAGCTATAATTCTGCTCGGGGTATCTTTTATGCTTTATGAAATACAAGTATTTGCAAAACTTACGTTGTATACGTTCGAGCATCATAATATGAACATTATAGTACGGAAACTAAGCAACACTACAGTACTCCAATCGACTTCTGACAAAAATGAAATATAATATCTTGAGACATTTAATACTTGTGAACTGTTTTGTGTTCCTGATTATAAAACCTAGCATTTTTAGGCAATGACTATTAATATATTCATAGTGGGGAATAAACGATAATTCAGGGTCTAATATTATACCTAGATCATTTTTCTGATGACATCGTTGCAGAATAGAGTCACCTATTTTGTAATTATATTCTAACATGTTTTTTTTCCTTGAGAACGTCATTTTTTCGCACTTATTAATGTTCAAACCTAATTTATTCTGTGAACACCAAGCGTACAGGGAATCAATATCATCCTGTAATGTATGGCAATCTTGCTCACTATTTATTACTCTTACTATTTTCAAATCATCAGCATAGAGAAATATAATATGAGAATTTATAGACTGCTCAATGTCGTTGACAAACATTAAAAACATAAGCGGACCTAAGTTGGATCCCTGCGTTACCCCGCTTGTCGCACATATATATCAGATTTGAAACCTTTGTATTCTACATAGTTTTTTCTATCAGTTAACAAGGAATAAAACAGTTGTGTTAAATTTTCACATAATCCAAACTGTCAAAGTTTATTTATGATAATACCATGGTGTACCTGATTAAATGCCTTGGTGAAATCGGTGAAAATTACGTCAAGTTGAAATCTATCATCAAGAGCTTGTGACACAAATTAGACAAAGTTGCCTATATTTGTCAAGGTAGACCGACCTCTAATGAAACATGTTGACTAAGGCATATCTGTCTGCAAATATGGTTATAAACAACAAATGACAAAATGCCACTCAAAAAGTTTTGCAATATTTGGAATTAATGCAATAGGTCTATAATTATTAATGCTAGATTTACCACCTGACTTAAATACTGGACATATTTTTGACAATTTCCAACAATTTGGAAATATACCCTTATTTATGATTAAATTAAAAATCTTACATAACGGTTCTTCGAAGCAGCTAATACAGTCTTTAATCAAAAATGCCGGGATATGATCAGCACCCATCATAAAGTTGGCTTTCATTTTCACTACTGCTCTTCTAATATCACTAACACTGATGGTAAAACTATGCAAGACATTAACGCCAATAGACGTAACATCACAGGAGGGGTTACTAATCACAGTATTGTTTGTTTAAGAATACACTCCGTTGCAAAACCATTAACTGATAGATATAGCAGTAATAATGATTATAAGACTTGTTCTGTGAATAAATATGTATTATCATAACAGATTACATTTAGATTTACATCATATAATTCAACTGACTTATATCAACTTGATTAATATTTAACTAAAAACTGTAAAGACAACTTAAAGATTATTGAGTAGATACACTTAAATCTTAGTCTCAACACTTCCCCTTAATCACATATCTTTAAATTTGTTTCAGTCCAAGTTGCTTCATGTATAATTTATGTTTGTTTCTTGATAAGGCCTTTGTTAATACATCCGCTACCATATCATCAGTTGGTCTGTACTTCACAACAATAATGCCTTCCTTTACTACTTCTCGCACATAGTGATGTCTAATATCTATGTGTTTTGTTTTTCTATGATGTTGACAATTATTCAGTATCTTTTGTGCACTCTGACTATCGTTAAAGACCTGAATTGTTTCCGTTCTGTCATAGAGCTCATTAAGCAAATTCCTTATAAAACACGCTTCCTTTGTCACATCACTTAATGCAAGATATTCGGCCTCCGTGCTAGAAAGAGCTACTGTTCGCTGTTTTCTCGATTCCCAACTTACAGCACAATTTCCTAATTTCATCACAAATCCAGTATATGATTTCCTATCCACAATGTCTCCTGCCCAATCGGCATCGACGAAGGCTTCTATTACTTTTCCTGTTTTTTCAAACATGAGTCCATAGTCACTAGTACCAGCTAGATATCTTAGCACTCTTTTTGCTGCACACCAGTGCGTGTCATCAAAACAAGTATTAAACTGACTTAGAGTACTGGTAACATATGCTATATCTGGACGAGTACAAACCGCCAAATACATCAATCCCCCCTATCAATTGTTGATATGGATAATCTGAATTGTTTACTGTATTACTATTGTCCGGTTTGTTCAACTTAACATTTATAGCCATAGGTGTTGTCACTGGTTTACACTCTGACATACCAAAGCGACTTAACAAACTCTTTATATATTGATTTTGACATAAACTTAAAGTACCTTTTTGTCTATCGCGCACTACCTTCATCCCTAAACAGTTTGTGACCGGTCCAAGAAATTTCAAATCAAATTTGTTTTTCAACGCATTTACAAGTTTAATTTTTTTCAGTCTCACTATTACTAAACACAAAGAAATCATCAACATACAGAGCAATGATAACTAGAAAATCTTTCGATTTCTTAACATACACGCATTGTTCACATTGGGACTGTATATAATCTATATCTGTTAGCACTTTTTGAACTGTTTGATTCCAGGCTCTACTTGCCTGTTTCAACCCATAGATACTTTTCTTAAGAAAACAAACTTTATTTGAACCGTCAATTTCAAAACAAGTCGGCTGCTCCATGTAAATGTCTTCACTTAATTCACCATTTAAAAATGCCGTCGTAACGTCCAAATGATCAATCTCCATGTCCATCTCATTGGCTAGAGCAAAAAGCAACCTTATAGTTGAATGCCTCACTACTGGGGAAAAAGTCTCGTCAAAATCAATACCATATCTCTGACTATAGCCTTGTGTTACAAGACGAGCTTTAAATCTTTCAAATTCGCCTGAAGCATTCCTTTTAATTTTAAAAACCCACTTACATTTTACGACATTTTGGTCTTTAGGACGATCAACTAACTCCCATACTTGGTTTCGTACCATTGAGCTATATTCTTCATTCATCGCCTCTTTCCAACCGTCTTTGTTTGAACATGCGAGCACCTCCTGAACAGTTTGTGGTTCGTCAGACAATTCAACGCATGCCTGATAGGACAAGTCATAGTCTTCCATCCACTTTGGCTTCCTATGTTCTCTCATTTGTCTCTCCTCTCCATGCATTATAGGCACATTTTCATCTGCAGAATTAGAACTTTCTTTATCTGTAGGACTGCTCTCATCTGAAATTATCTCTTGATTCAATATATCTTCCGCTGAATGTTCAATTAGTTCCATCTGACTATCAGTTACATCGGCAGTATTGTTATGACTTTTAACTGATACATCGGAAGTTTCATTTGACATATTCTCTATAAATATGACATCTCTGACTTTAACAACTTTTCCAGGTTGTTCAATGCTAGCAAGCCTGTATCCTTTGGTATGCTCACAATAGCCTACCATAATATATTTCTTTGATTTAGGATCTAGTTTCTTTCTAAGCTCATGTGGAATATGTGCATAGGCTGGACAACCAAAAACTCTCAAATGTTTCAAGTCAATCTTGGAACCTGACCAAATTTCTTCAGGTGTTGCACCAACAATAGCAACTGTTGGGCTACGATTCTTTAGATATATTGCTGTAGTTATTGCCTCACCCCAATAACGTATTCCTAATTTTGAATCTTGCAACATAGATCTGGTCTTCTCAACTAGAGTGCGATTCAAACGCTCAGAGACACCATTCTGCTGCGGTGTATAGGGTACTGTAGTTTCATGAATAATACCATGCTTTTTCAGAAAAACATCAAATAACCTATTGCAATATTCTTTCCCATTATCAGTCCTGATCTTTTTGATTCTTAACCCAAGTTGATTTTCAACAGAATTCTTAAATTGTATAAACATATCAAGTACCTGATCCTTTGATTTCAATAAATAGCCAAAACTTTTACGAGAAAAATCGTCTGTGAACGTCAATAGATAGCGAGCACCTCCCCATGATGGTTCAGACATGGGGCCACAGAGATCTGAATGAATTAATTCCAACTTTTCTTTGGCTCTCTTGGCTTCTCCTTTTGGAAATGAATTTCTTGTTTGCTTCCCCTCGATACATGGGACGCACTTCATAGGTTCTTTCTCTTTTTGAAAACTAATACCAGTGGCAAGCCCATTTTTCAACAAACATATACTTTTCATACTTAAATGTCCGAGTCTTCTGTGCCAGATTTCTTGCGAAACTGTGGTGGCTAACATGGTAACAGGTTCATCTTGCATCTTGGACGATGAATCCACAGCTTGATCCAATCTGTAGACTCCTCCAATATTGGATGCAGACACTTTATATTCACCTTCAATGTTACATGCCTTTTTGTCGTATACATAACATTTTTCATTGTCAAATACAACAATCAAACCTTTCTCAGTTATTTTATTAACTGATAACAAATTGGCTGCAACATTAGGAACATGCATAACATCTGAAATGATTCGCTCAACATTGTCCTTAAGCTTGACTTTAATATTGCCGCTACCACTACTGCTTATTCTCTGATTATTAGCTACTGTCACTACTTTATATTCGTCACTAGAAAAATCAGTCAACCAGTCCTTACGCTTACTCATATGATTAGTACACCCTGAGTCAATGTACCAATCATTATCGTTGAAAACTGTACTGGCGAAAGCTGTAGTCAACAACAAAGAAGAATTATTTGTTTTCTTAGTTAAATATCTTTGCTCTTGCTTTCCTTCTGTTTTCTTATAGTGCTTACTTTCTTTCTTAAGTTTAGGACATCTAGGTTTGATATGGCCTTCTTCATGACAGTGATGGCAGATAATGACCTTCTTCTTTGAACCTACATTTCTATAACTGCCTTTTACTGCTAATGCTGTTTCACTACTTGACGCACCCTCCGTTTTGGTTCTTCTGTAATCTTCTTGCAATAGTCTCGTTTTCACCATCTCACTTGATATGGTAGTGTGAGTTGCCTCGATACCCATTACCAGTGGATCAAATTCTATTGGAAGTCCACCCAATAAAAGCATAGCAACTTCTTCATCATCCACAATATGATTAATGTCTGCCAACTGCTGCACTAGGGAAATTAGTCCACTAACATATTCTCCCATAGAATTGAAATCTTCGTACTTTGTACGAAGCAATCGTCTTAAAAGACCTAACCTTCGGCAGAGACCTTTATTTTCAAACGCAGCCTGTAAATTACCCCAAGCCTGTTTAGAAGTAGTTGTATTTCTAACATGGGCATAACATGATGGCTGTACATTAAGGCAAATTTTAGCTAGGGCCATTTGGTCTTTAGTAGCATCTGTATCTGTCCCCAGAATACAATTAAAAACTCCATCCAAGATCAATGACATTTTCATTGCAAACTTCCAATTATTATAATTGGTCGTACCTTCTAGTTTCTCGAGAACTGGTGCACCACTTCTTGAATTGGTGACTGTAGTCATCTTGACAAGTTGAAAAAAAAAAATTTCAAACCAATATTTCAAGTTTTCACAAAATAATGATTCACACCTCGTGATCGATTAACAGAATTGTCCTGGGCCCATAACCTGATAGATATAGCAGTAATAATGATTATAAGACTTGTTCTGCGAATAAATATGTATTATCATAACAGATTACATTTAGATTTACATCATATAATTCAACTGACTTATATCAACTTGATTAATATTTAACTAAAAACTGTAAAGACAACTTAAAGATTATTGAGTAGATACACTTAAATCTTAGTCTCAACATTAACAATATCTTGAGGAGTTGTAAGAGGGCGATCATCATAAACCATAGTACCTGGAATTCTCGACGAGTTCTTCTTGGCATTCACAAAGTTCCACAGCTGGTTTGGGTCATTTTTAATGTTGTTTTCGGCAGATCTGATTAGCTTATGGTATTCGTGACGAATGCTATACTTCATATCACGTTTTAAGCATTTTACTCTTTCTAGGTATTTAAGGTTATTATGCTTTGTATACATCTTAAAGTAATGATCTTTTAATCTTATTTTTTGTATTATATCTCTGGTATACCAATGTGGAAAATTCGAAGTTCTGGGTGTGGTTTTTGGTACATACATATCAAGCGTCGTTTTGAGTTTATCATAGAATATGTCACATGCAGCATTAACGTCACCGACTGAATTTCACTCTCTCCAATCAATCTCGGATATTGCATGGTATAACTCATGGAAATTAACATTTCGAAAGTTGTATCTAGGACTGCTTGTATTATTTTCAAACGGGTTTCTATCATAAGATGGGAGTGTTAAGTTAACCTGTAATCCCGGATGGTGAGGATCTTTATCCACTAAAGTAAATTCGTCTATAATATATGACAGATACTTAGAAAGCTTTCAAGCAACTCGACGTGTGGTGGACTTTATAAATAAAAGTAATTTTTGACATTTCAAAAAAGTCACATTTTTTTGACGTTTCAAAAAAATCACATTTTAACTTTTTTGACGTTTCAAAAAAAGTCACATTTTGACATTTCAGAAAAGTCACATTGGTGGAATGGCACTAATATTTTTTTAGACATTGGGACCGATTTTGCTCAACAACGAACTCAATCTCTTCCTTAACTTCTAGAATGTGTGTACCAAATTTGAAAACTTTATCTCAAAAACTGTAGCTGCTATCGCGAACCACACAGACAGAATTTTTTTTGTCTGAAATTTTGTGTATCGTCATAAATCGTCGAGATTTGTCCAGAAATGCAATACAAATTTTCAAAATTTGTTTGACGAATACATAACTTCCTCACTTTAAGGGGTGAGGAAGTAAAAGTTATCGAGACACATCAATTTACCGAATGTGCGCATTGCAGAAATAAAATATATAACATATAACAAATGTGCAACTGAGGACAATATTGCCAGTAATTAATTTATTATATCACTTTCATTATGAAAGTATCGCGTGATCTAAGATTTTGTAGGTTTCGAAGGAAAGAAAGGAACAGAAGTAGGGTGTATAAGGCCAAAAAATAATAAAATCCCCTATGTTTCGAGAACGATATTATTTGTAGTCTTTTGTAATATATGCAAATTAAACTTGACACAGACATTGTTTTATAAAATAATATAAATATAACATAATATTAGCAATATTATTTCTTTTTCTTCACACGTAATAATTTTACAAAAATTTCCCCGTATTGATATCAATCTTTATTGTGCTAAATTTTAAAATAATGCCTATTTTAAAGTTAATTCTTTATTAGAAAATTGCGTACTATGTATAGGGTGGTTCTTATAAAACTGTATTCCATTTATTCATTTGAACCAAAAAATTTAATTCACATTGTGACAAAAAATATAAATATCATTATTATTATCGAAAACCATCTGTATTTTACTCAATTTTCAGTCTCTTAGATCACCTTGGGTTTTAACGTTATTTAAAAAAAAATCGCAAAATTTTTCTTATGGAATTCTACACGTGGTATATTTTTGGATCAGTGCTATTCCCTTTTAGAAAGTACCAAAAATTACTCCAATAACTATTTAAAGACCTTTGTCTTGTAACCTTCAGTACATTAAGGGCTATCGGCAGCTTTGTCGTGGGTTTTATTTTTTTTATTTGATTACGTAAGCAAGAGGGCGCCAGCCAATATAAAATTGACAAGGGAATTTTTTGGGAATGTACAAAACAACACAGAAAATTTAAATGGCCGTTTATAAATTGTAAACAATTAAATTATTCCACATTCCACTCTAAATTATATTACTACTAGCAATAAAGTATATTTACATATTTATTGTCAATATCACGTTAGTAAATTAATAGGTAAGTAAAAAAATGTAATACTAATAATCTAATTACAGAAATATTAATAAAACTACTTCTAAAGAGGAGGTAAGGTAAGTAATGCAAAAAAGATTTTAATTACTTAGTTATATGGCCAAGATTGGATGGAATGCATAAATTACTATTAACAAACGAAATGGTAATTTGTTCCAACCATAATAATTAGGAAAATATGCTCATATCAATAAAAATAAGTCAAGTTGAACTTGTGGCTGATAATAATTGCTAATTAAAAACGTGGAAATATAAGTATTTGTATTTTACCTAGTACTCAACAAAACAGCTGTTCCGCAAGTTTACACAACTATATCATACATTGATAGATTTTTAGTGAATAAGAAATATTGGCCTTTAAACATTTGACAGGGAGACGTTCTCCACTCACTTCTGGTTTTAAAGATGTCCGAGGAGTATAGAAAAAGTAAAAAGTACTCACGTAACCTCTTCCAAAGTTAGGATATTTTATGTCTCACCACAATTCAATCAACTTTGTTATCCTTTTGATCTCAGAATAAGCCAGAAAATATACCACATATGTAAAGTTGCAAAAACCATAAAATGGATTCTACTTAGAAAATTTTCTAGCAGCTAGATAATATATTTTCTGGAAACCATCATAATAGATATGTTTCTGCACCATATAATTATATAAGTGTATGTACTTTAAACCAATTGTTATTGTGAGTTTCCTTATTGGATAGGTACTTTCCAATTTTAGAAGGAAACAAAAGAAAACGTAAAGACAAAAAAGGCCTGAAATAAATGCATTTTCTTATGACACATTCTAATAAATAACTGATTTTAATAATGAAAAAGAATAAAAAAGAAATTTACCTATATATCTAAATCGGCCTTTTAAATAAATTTAGGTGTTTTAAAATTATGTCACATTTCACAGGTGACCCGTATTCAAATGCTCAGATTCTCTCTGTCCTTTTATCAGGCTGGCATAAAAACTTGGATACTTTTTTTATTCGCCTCCAATTTTAATTAACCAGCAAAACATTTACGTATTATTATGATTTATGAATGAAATTTACCAAATCTATTTCGCATTTATTTCATTATGAATTTATAATAATAATAATAATAATTATTTGTTTTCAAATCCAGTGAATCGTTCCAGTCTTCATATCAGGTAACAGTGGCAAAAAAATTAAACTGTCACAAAACAAATAATTGTTTTGAAACTTTGGAACAAAAATTGTCTTAAAGATATATGTGTCTACATGTTTTTTATTGTAACTGATATTTTACATCCCCCATAAACAACTTTTGCTTGAAATAACACTATTTATAAAATTGAATCGAATAACCGTACAACAATCAAAATATGTAATAATTTAAAATACAATGACAATTTTTATGTTCTTGTTGTTTTGTCCCTCGCATTTTGGCAGACCTCAACGTGTTATTAATGTAGTGATAAAAGGTTCAAAGGAATTTTTTGGAGTGACTTACATGTATGTAGTATGTATAGCAATATTAGTGATTTGAGAAAGTTATTTGATTAATGAACTACGTGCCAAATATTTCACTAGTGAGCTATGTTAAATCGAAAGTAGGTCCTATTTAAAATTAAATTTATATGTTCCAACAATAAACAGCTTGATGCGTTCACAGACGCAAAACCTTCATAAAGTATTTTCAATTGCGACCCGAGTTACGTCAGTAACACGTAATTTCTTAAAATATTTTCGGCATATGCAATTACATTGATCACTGGGGCATGAAACTATTGATGCTTGTATCGCGAAATCGATTCGGCAATTTCGTCTGTAGTGACTCGCTACGCCGCATTTTTATAGCTGCGATTAAAATACAAAATATACCAGAGGCGTGTCATAAAATCCTACACATAAAACATAACCATTCTCTGCACCGAAGTACAAAAGATTTATAAGTAACATGTACTTAGTATGGAAGGACAAATATTTCATCTCCTTTTTTACTACTCATTTTCTTCACAGCTTTAAAAAGAAATTTTTAATGGAGAAATGCCAATAAAGGACAAAACATGTA
The DNA here is from genome assembly GCA_029963845.1 of Rhamnusium bicolor. Classification (NCBI taxonomy): domain Eukaryota; kingdom Metazoa; phylum Arthropoda; class Insecta; order Coleoptera; family Cerambycidae; genus Rhamnusium; species Rhamnusium bicolor. The sequence continues at coordinate 82,429 of JANEYF010005186.1, read as the reverse complement.
TTTTCTTAAACTCTGAAAATTACACATTAATACTTGTAATAAATTTGGAATTGTTATTTTTTGACGGGAATAACAATACTAGGCAAGCTTATTTTTGGATAGATATTTTCTAATTTTACATAATAATAGTCCATACCACAACTAGTAGTAAGACAAAATAAAACAAAATAACAGTATTTTGCAAAGTACCAATGGGATTATTATTAAAGAAGAAATTAAATGAATAAATAATATAAATTCTGAAGCTAACAACTATACTGAAACTGGAAAATGTAAGAAAAACAGCAGTTTTTCATATTATGTTGTGGTATAATTGGGGTAAATCTAGATCTTATGTTGTGAATTGTGATTATGAGATTGATTCCTGAATACAATTTTTTCGTTAAGTAATTTGAGAGTAAAAGTAAATTAGCTAGCAGCTTTATAGACCACTCTATTGAGATTGTAAATATATTTATTTCGACACCATTCTTCAGGATAAAGTATAAAGCACTTTTTTTCATTATATAGGTAAATTTTAGCTATGTATTCAAGCAGAGCTTCATTCACAATCACTATATTTTACTCCACTCGTTGTAGTTTCATATTGAAATAATGTATAACTTGACTTCTTAAGGCACTTTTTGCGTTCAGAACTCTTGTTATCAAGAATGGAGTCACAACCAGAACTAAGAAAATAATTGATATCAACATGATGGTTGTTATCGGTCTCAAAATCGGTATGAGTTTACTGACATTATCATTGATGTGGTAGGTTCATCTGTGTCCTCATAGACTTCTTTCGTTCCTTATGGGTCCGAAAGAACAATGTAATGGAGGAAAAATCCCGGTGCTTCAGTAAAGCTAAATATTTATGCAACTCACGTCGAAGAATGTAGACAGTGGTGCAACTGAAAAAAAAATTTTTTTTTAAATGTTTTAAATATATATAAAGGAAATTTGCTTTTAAATATTTAAATTTTTTTTTATTAAAACTCTATACGTGTTTCGGCTTTTTAGGCTTTTGTCAAGAATACAGGGAATACTGAATAGTAAAATTTATGTTCATTGCTTATACAGGATGGGAAATAGTGCGTTGGACTTCGATAGCTAGAAATTTAAAAAAAAAGTAAACTAAATAAAAAAGTCTATAACCGGAAATTGTTTTCAAATATACAGGGCGAGCCAAGACGAAATTACAGGATCAAGTGTCTTTTTTTTTAATGGAATGCTATACATTTTTGGAAGCCTCTTTCTAGACTCTATTCATTCCTGTATTATATCTCCCAACCACTTGGATGTAATGAATTTCTTTGTTGAAATAATGCCATCTGCAGATGCATATTGAAAAAATCAGCAAAGTCACATTTATGGGTTTTAAGAAAACTTATGTGAATACCAGTTACGAGACATCTAATTAATGTTTTTGAATCATTTTCAGTTCCTAAAAATGTACAGGATAGCCAAATATTATTTCAATTAAGAACTTTTGAAATTGAATTTTCTCAATTTTTTCAAAAGGAACTATATTTTTTCGATGATGTGATGTAGAAATGAAAAACGAATATTTTTTTGTAAGACTTCCCTTTAGCTAATTGGAACCATTTTCGTTTTATTGAGCAATAAGTACAAAATTCAAAATAAACTTAAAAAACAGAGGCTTCTTTAAATAATTCATTAGAAAAAATTATAATAAGTGCTCCACATGTTGCTCATTTTAATTAACACACGTCACTATGCGCTGTTGAAATGAGGCCATTTAGTGAGACCATTTCTTCCAATCCATTGAAGTGGGTAAATAGAATTTAACTGGTCCCTTACTATAATAGTTTTCTTGTAATTTTCTTTTGCGCTTTTCGTTAATCGACAAACAATTGTTTGTTTGTTTAGTATAAATTGTCTTGTGTAAACGAACATTAATCGCATTTATTGGTCTTCAGTTATCATTTGTATTAAATTTAAATTATTTCGAGTTTTACAAAATGAATTTTATTAAAGCGGAACTTGTAGACATGACTTTTGTTTTGGGCGAGTCAGACATGTAGCATTCCATTTAAAAAAGGCACTTGATCATGTAATTTCGTCTTGCCTCGCTCTGTATATTTGAAAATAATTCCGCTTATAGACTTTTTATCTAGTTTACTTGTATTTTTTTTTAATTTCTAGTTATCGTAGAACTCGAGATATCGAAATCCTACACATTATTGCCCCACCCTTAACCACATCTGGTATCTAATATAAAAGTATTGTAAAATATGTTTTTTTCAAGTTGGACATTACTTTATTCTTTAAATCTAAATTATTTTATCTAAAATATGGTGACCGGTAAAAATGTTGTTCATTCGTTAAATTTTTATTATTTTTAACAGCCTTACTTATTTCTAATTATTGTAATAAATCAAGTTCTCTTCCTTTCTTTTCCGAATGGGGTAAGTTAACATTATTTAAATCTATAAAATGACTGTTTTCTATGCAATGTGTTAACATGCTCGTACTATATACATTGTTTACAATAGATTTCTTGTGTTCCTTGAATCGCTTTTTACATTTCGTCCAGTTTGTCTAATGTATATAGCATTGCAGTCACTACATTTTAACTCATATACTCCTATTTTTTGTAACTTTTCAGTTTTGTCTGTATTATTTATTAACATTTTACCTTAATTATTTTTATTTACTGAAGTTGTTCTATATCCCAGTTTATTAAGTTTATTACTAACTCTACTGCTGATCTTAGGACTATAATTAATACACTTACATATCTTATTGCATTCCTGTGAGGAACCGGTATAAAACTCTTTACGTCAATTTTTCTTTTGTTTGTTTTTTATTAGATTATATATTAGGCTTCTTTATAGCCATTTCTTTCATTATATTAACTTCTTTTTTAAAATTCTCTTCGCTTAATGGAAATATTTTACAATAGTTTTATAGTAGGTACCAGATGTGGTTATATAAGCAATGAAAACAAATTTTACTATTCAGTATTTCCTGTACTTTTGACAAAGGCCTAAAAAGCAAAAACACGTGTAGAGTTTTTAATAAAAAATGTTTAAACATTAAAAAAGCAAATTGCCTTCAAATATTTAAAATATTTAATATTTCACAAGAAGCGAACTACAGAATCAGTTCAGTGTATGTTAGATAATATCTTCTCTAACAGGTGAATAAATCGACGACGTAGTTAAAAGATTACTTTAGCTACTTTACTACATTCAGTGCTACACATTTATATTCGTTTGCCACATCAAAATTGTAGTTGATACACTCGAAATGTGTATCGAGCAATGGCCTCGGTTGGAGCTAAACATGAAGGTCGTTTATTTCATTGATAACAACATGTTTTTTGCACCTCATTAGAAAATAATTGGTCTATGATTATCGTTTTTCTTTACACCGCACAATACATGACAAACTTGATTTCCTTCATCAGCAATTTCATTATGAGAAGCTACGTCTTTCAAAATTTTTACCAATGTGAAAATCATAAAGGGATTTTTTACACGAATTTTATTAGCAACATGAAACTTGATTTTACCCTCACCAGAATTATATACTCAACATATCTTCATTTCCTAACCCCCTTTTATTAATAATATTTTTTTTTCAGCTTAACAATTTACTGACAAAAACACTTCTGGATCTAGGACTCTCAACATGATGCGCTACCAAATGTTTAAACCATAGATCAAAACTATATGATGAACAATCTAAATTTAACTTTTGGATAGAACTTCTTTCATTCTGTATGATTTTGCGGATTTTACATCCAAACAACTTGTTTTGAGATTTTTTTGATCATCTCAGTAATAGTTCTGAAAATCAGGGGTACTCTGAAATCCTTGCCCCTGTGATAAAAGGTGTTCATATGGCTTGATATAAATTATGTATACTGACTATTAGGTCAGCCAGGATTTCACTGTCCGATTCACGGTCATGTTAATGAATGTTTGTCTGTTGTATAGCCCCCCCCACCTGTAGCTCGCGTACGAGGAATCGTATTATCTGGATGTTTAAAATTTTTTTTAATAACTTCATTGTAGGTACTGTTGGGGTTGCAATTTTTTGACGAAAGCGTTGATTCAGTCGAAATGTTCGCAACCTATCATACTCTTACAGAAAATTTAATATTTTACAATTTTATACCCCATACAGTTTTTCTCTATATAACCGTTCGAGAAACATATGGAAACATATTTTTTACGACCCTTTTTTTAAGATGAAGGCATAAGCTCACATCTGACGTTTAATTGGTTAAATAAGACACCGTCCTATTTGAATTATTTTCGGTGTTTTGCCTAATTTTATCGTATTAACAAATAATAAAATATTAAATAGCAGAAAACATATACTATATACCTACTTCTAATTCCTGACATAGACTCATATGTCTTAGAAAATTTATTGCATTATTATAGTGATTATTTACCAAATGCAGACGCCAATACACTTGTGTTTAATGGCTGCACACCAATCAAATTATAATTTCACCGATGATATCCTACCATGCAATTACTGCTTGAATTATAGTGATTATTTTACCGCTTGCAGATAAAATATCAAACTTGTCAACAAATTTTCAAGTATAAAATCGATAAATGGAAATAAATTACAAAAATAAGTTTATTTAATTCTTACTACTTAAGGAATAAAAATTTAAAAATGATAATAAGAAAGTAGTCAATGTTTTACTTCTCTTCCGAGCAACTCGGTAATTAATTTCAGTTTAATCCTTACTACTGAAATATACCTACATCAGTGTCAAGACTCAACAATCAACTTGACTCTCTATGCACAAACTGCACATGACAACTTATAATGTAACTGTCTTTTTTCTCTAAATAGTATCGAAATTACAGTGAAGGAGAGCAACTTTAAAAATTTGCTAAATATCCCTAGTGAAATTAATTTTGTTTTCAGATCTGAAATAATTTATAGACCTTAATTTAAGCCTCATAGTTCAAATGCAAGATTTTTGTTATTTTCTAATTAAAAAAATGCATTACAGGAAATATATATCTAAACATATTTCGGGTAATAAACCTGTATAGTATAGAAAACAAACAAAAATAATTAACATTACCAACGTTTTGAATAAAAAAAATGCACAATATATATAATTTTTGTTACATCTCTAACGTATCACTAATTTTCATTTTTACAATAGTAATTTTAATACTTTAAGGTTCCATGGCGGTCTATTTAAAGTAAGACACCTAACCTAGATAAAACCTAATGAAATTTGAGTAATAGAATGTTGAATGATGTTATAATGCGGTTGTCTAAACAGACTAGACGTAAATAGTAGTAAATTGCTAAATATGATGGTCAGGTATGTTCTAGAGCCACTTTTAAATGATCAAAATATTTACTTCATGAATTTAGACAGGAACAGAAAATAGAAATTGGTAACATACAATAATAATTGCAAGTAATACAAGTATATGATAATCGAAAATTAAATTTGTTTGATTGTGAGAAACAAAATATGTTGCATAGAAACAACACGAGCGCTTTCGCGAGTGTGGTTTCCTGAAGCAACGAATTCTGTTTAGAAAAAGAGAACGAACTTGCGATAATCCTTGATTAAACGAGTTGTAATTGTTAGGATTATTTCTTGAAAAAAAAAATTAAATTACGTTCAAACCATTGTAACAAGCAATGAATGATGTTCAATTTATTTATTAATTTGATTTTGGTAACTATGGAGACAAGATCACAGCCGTAGTTCTTTTCAATATTGATAAATCTCCCAATAACAAAGCGAAATACAAAAACAAAAACACAGATCCAATCATCAGCGGAAACATAAAACGAAAACACAGTTTTCGTTCATTCAAACACATATTCGAACCAATCAAAAACTTTTATTTTATGTATACAGGGTGAGTCAGTTTTTTGTAGACAAACTTTAACAGGAGATAGAACACATGTTTTTAAAAAGAAAAGTTCCTATAAACATATGTCGTAGAACGCTTCGTTTCCGAGATACAGGGTGTTGAATATAATTTTATTTTCTCAAATTTTCATTATAACTTATAAAAGAATGCTTAGATTTTTTCCATATTTGGGGGATAATGCCTATTAATTAAGGGGCATAAAACAAGCGATAAGAATGTTCAAAAACTTGCACAGTGGCGGAGTGGAGGGGGTGCTCAACCCTTTTCTTAAACAGAACTTCTACACCAATGACTATTTTTTAAAAAAACTGTTATTTTCATTATCTACATACAGTTTAACAAAAACAATGTCCCTTCTTCTGTTTAGAAATTCCTGTGCGTTTCCGAGTTATTTTGATTTTTAGTGTTTGATGTGGTACTAAAGTAATTTATTTATTCAGGGTGTCAGTTTTTTTGTAGACAAACTTTAACAGGAGATATAACACATGTTTTTAAAAAGAAAAGTTCGTATAAACATATGTCGTAGAACGCCTCGTTTCCGAGATACAGGGTGTTGAATATAATTTTTTTTTCTCGAATTTTTTGAGTATGTATTTGTATGTATTGTATTTGAGTATGGCTTGATATAACAAATATTTATTTTGACCACATTGAAAAGAGATAAAGAATAAGAGATTTCGGCTTTTTAGAATCCTTAACAAACCATATTTAGGTAGGTTTCGTTGAAAGAATTAAATATTTAGCCGATAATTGATAATAAATAAATTACTTAATTTAGTACCACATCAAACACTAAAAATCAAAATAACTCGGAAACGCACAGGAATTTCTAAACAGAAGAAGGGACATTATTTTTGTTAAACTGTATGTAGATAATGAAAATAACAGTTTTTTTTAAAAATAGTCATTGGTGTAGAAGTTCTGTTTAAAAAAAGTGGTTGACCACCCCCTCCACTCCTCCACTGTGCAAATTTTTGAACATTCTTATCGCTTATTCTATGCCCCTTAATTAATAGGCATTATCCCCCAAATATAGAAAAAATCTAAGCATTCGTTTATAAGTTATAATGAAAATTCGAGAAAAAAAAATTATATTCAACACCCTGTATCTCGGAAACGAAGCCTTTATGACATATGTTTATAGGAACTTTTCTTTTTAAAAACATGTGTTCTATCTCCTGTTAAAGTTTGTCTACACAAAACTGACTCACCCTGTATATGACATAATCACATATAATATTGAGGTAATTATGATCCATTTTTCCTGCCGAGAATAATTCGGATAATCGAATAATCAACAGGATGTAAAGTAGATATGTGTAACAACTTCTGCATTAATTCGCTAGACGTATATAGTTGTAAAAAAGGCGCCTAATGGACCACATTAGCTGTGACGTCATACAATTAATAATAATTTACATACGTAAAAAGTCATAAATAAAGATCGGGAGATAGCGATAAATGACGTCAATTCCAAGGTTGTCGCTAGGTGATATGTCACCACGTAGATATGTTCGTGCACAAATGACACAATATTTTACCTTGTTGTTTTTTTTTTTTTTTTTTGAGAGTTCAGTAACATCCAAAGTTAATACAAAGAGGGCTGAAAGTAGCTACTAGTGAATGTAACAGTAACACACATGTAATTTTAACTAGCGATCACAAGATTAGAAGTATATTAACTATAGTTATTTATTTGTGGTATCCTATAATGTTTTTTCTCACCTTCTTGGGTATTAAGCCACTATCCTCTTAATTATTTTAAAAAAATTGTTAAATAAACCTCTGCGCCAAAAGGATTATTCTGTGGAAATATATAGACATAAAACTGTCATGTTGACACTGCTAAAAAAAGAAAATCTTTTATCAAAGAAATTTTCCTATAATTTTGTGAATGGAATCAGAGAGTATTTCGAAGCGTCAATTTTAAATCATCTAAAATATTTGACATTTAAGTTTCATCTTCAGGTTAAAATATTTTAGGTGTAAGGCATTTTTGTATAGGCAAAACCATTTTTTTAAACCAACCTCTGACACCCTTTTGGCGCAGAGGTTTATTTAACAAATTTTTATAAATAATTTGAAGGATAGTGGCTTAATACCCAAAGAAGGTGAGAAGACGTAAAACATATTACTAATGTTAATGCACCCACTAAAACATTTGCTACCTTTTGGCCGCAGGCATGGGTGGTTTCTTTCACGCTAATCCAGACATTTCTTATTCAGTTCAGAATTTTTTTTGTTTTTGTTTAATACTGTCATCTTTGTGTTATATATATTTTTTTCTTAGTTTCGTCTCCGATAGCACCTGAACATTGTTTTTTGCAAAAATTGAACGAGATATTTTAGAAAGTTAACCTCCGTTGTCTTTAATTTCCCACTGTTTACGTATCTAAGTGTTATTCACATATACGTTTTATAAATACTACGTATTTAGAGTGTATTCCAATGACTTCGAAGTTATAAAAATATACAGGGCGTGTTATTTAAAAAATTCGAACTTTAAGCTGTCCCGCTTTAATGGAACACCCTATGTATTTCACAGTGTTTTAGAAATGGACAACAAGGTAAGCCCTGTATCTTTTATTAAAAACATTTTTCTCATATTTCTTATAATAAGTGAGACATTGGACAACCTCGCACTAATGGGCCACCTTGTATAATATTCTTGCGGGCATTAAGTATTTTAAATGCCAACTTGGGCTTTAGGGTAACACATAGTGACAAGAAACAAATATGTCAAATTATACAAATCTGACGTGTCAATTTTTGATTAAAATTTTTGTTGATTCAATAATGAACTAGTAAAATATAAAACTTCTTATGCATAACGAGCATTATTTGACGTTTATACCGTCGGGCGACTTACAAACCCTCGGACCTGCCGCCTCCAGTGTGTAAATCTACATAATGCCCTTGGAACATAAATAACTATAGCTTAAAAACTATTGGACAAAATATTACAATATATTCAATGAAAGTTTCTTATCCACCACCACAATATGTTGGTATTTTTTGTCGGAACTAAATTGGATAAAAATGTAAGAAAACCTCAATTTCTCATAAAGTCGACGTTTCGACAATATTCATTGTCTTTTTCAGGACTTCTGAGGCAACAACTCTAACCACAGCCTCTGCCGCTTCCTTAATTTTTGGTGGAGTACAGGAAAATAAAGTTTCATCCTTTTTCCTTTCCAATTCAACTGAAAAACACAGAACACTTCGACGAAACGAGTGTAAAACTTTGGAATCGATTCTTGCTACAAAATTACAAGATGACCACTTTTATTTACGTTCTTGCTTAATTATTTGCATTTATTTTTAATTCAAAATCAAATTCCTACTTGTGTCGGTGTGACAATACGATTTTTATTTCTATGGAATGTAAAAATTTAACTGATCGACAATTCTTATGGAGTATTTGTAAGATAGCCGACATCCGTAATATATTTATGTATTATGTATTAATTAAGACTGGTCGTACCTAAAATTTTGTATACACCTCGGACGCAAGCACCGTTTATGGCCCTCATCGTGTTAATTTTACGCCGCGGACCATAAACGCCTCTTTACGCTATTGATGCATAAATAACTATTAACTACTATTTTCATAAAATGAGGACTTTTTATTAATCAACATATTCTTCACTAATTTCATCTGCCATTATAAAAATTTCGTAAACAATATTCAATTATGATACAAACATCTTATAAGAAAATTTATTTATAAATTATTAGCAGTAATTTATGTCTGGACCAGCTGAATGTTCAGGTGACTTTTGTACCACAGATTTTCTGTGGGGACCCTGTATATGTGAATTTTAAAAATATTCTATATACAGACTAACTTATCACATTTTTGTTTAAACACTAACGTTGCTTTGATTTGTTTGTCTTATCGTGTTAAAAAAAGCGTATTACTCCTTAAATGGAACATGACACAAACAAAATAAGGTGAGAATAAATTTCGTTTATGAATAATAGTATAGAAATGAGAAAATGTTAAAACTTGCCAAGAAATTTTGGCAAGAGGCAAGATCATAAATAATGAAAATGAAAAAAAATTATTTATTCGTGTTTATGTTTTGGCTAACTGTTTTCCAAGTTTGTGTTATTGTTTTTGTTAGCAATTAAAAGTAAATAAATATTTGTAATCAAGAGTTAAGACGATGATATTTTAAAAATAGCTGAAGCAAGCGCGAAGTTTCCAACCAAACAAAACGGATATCGACACTGTATATAAAAAATGTATTTAGTAGATAGTCAACCGGGCAGCATATCATAGAGGATTTGAAAATATATTTTAACTATCACCGTGGGATAAGTTATACCATATCGCACTCATCTTAAATATGTAATAGTCTTGTATCCCAATGAGTGTGATAATAAAAATATTATCGCATTGGTGCGGCAAGGAAACTGACAACTCTTAAATTCGAGAAAAATGTTTCGAATTGCACCACAGCTCATACCTTTTAAAAGCCAGCTCATATTTGGCACCAGATCTACCCGGAACAAATCCGGATATCACGTTCTCTGCTTCTTCCTCAATATCAAAGGGCACTTCTGATATTTGTTCTTCGGAAGAACAACCTGGGAAGCTCATTTTTTGAAGCAAATTACAACACACAACAATAGTTTCATCTCCGAAAAGTTAAGAATTTCAATTTGTTATTTATTGTTATTTGGTAACTAAGATGCGATCATTAACCACTACGCGTTGCTATTATTTTGAAAAAACTTAAATCCTATGGTCACCTTGATTAATCTATTGATTATTCTATCAAAGCGAACCTACTTTAAGACAATTTTAGCGGTGATAGATAAAACTGTGTATGATATACGTGTTTCATTTTTTCATTAAATTTTATGAAAACGTATAAAACTACTATTTAAAAATGAGTAATTTTGCGTTTTCGGATCATATTTTAAGAAGTTATACAGATATTTTCCACACTGATCGGGGAAAAAGGGCCATCCTGAAATATTTCATAAAAACACTATATAATAATAATAATAATAATAACACCACATGAAATTACAACCCCCTTTATCCCTGAAGGTCTGGAATAACCTTGTGTGGGAGTGGGCTACACATTTAGAGACAATGGACACACACCCAATATCCGAGTATACTACGATTAATCTCTCTCACAGAAAAATCCCAGTTCTTCGACCGGGAATCGAACCCGGGACCCCGAGGTTTCGAGGCAAGTACGTTACCTCTAGACCACGGAGCCATTATCATTCATTAATTTAACTAAAGATTGATATTAGGTTGAAGATTCATTCATTTTTGAAACGGAACGCACAAATTGGCTACAAAAAAAAAATAAAAAAATTTAATTAAATTTAAAAAAAGTAATAATAAACAATGCAAAAACAATTTTTTTAATGGTAAAAAATAAATGTGGCTGTTTTTAATGGACTTCCTGTTAATTCTTAGTAGAGTGTATGTCCTCCTCAAGCCTGAATTACATCACTCAACCGTACTTGAACGGCTAATCGTAGCTCTTGAAAAGTCTCTGGCATGACTGAACGATAACGAATACGCCTCTGGAGTTGATCCCAAAGATGTTCAATCGGATCAAGATCCAGGCTGCATGCTGACCAATCAAGTCTTCGAATGCCGAGTTTATCCAGGTATTTAATTACGACTCGTGCAATGTGTAATCTGGCGTTGTCATGCATTGAAACGAATCTGTATCTTCAATAAAGTGGAAAAATGGGACAATAACTTCTGGAAAAATATCTTCCACATATCTATGGGTGTTCAAAGTACTATTTTCCACAAATATGAGGTCGGCATGTGCTTCCTTGAAAATACCTGCCCACACCATAACAGAACCTCCCTTAAAATGTAAGATAATTCAATGCGCAAATCATTCGTTTCGTCTTCTCCACACTCATTCTCGATTATCAGGTGATCGAAGACAAAAGCGCGACTTATCAGTAAAGAAAACTTCACTTCATTGACAAAGAGTCAAATTTGTTCATAAACGCGCAAACTGAAGACGTGCCCTCCGATGCCTAGGAGCAATTGCGGTCCTATGACAGATTTCTGCGAAGCTAAAGCAGTTTCTGCAAGTCTTCACCTGATCATCCTCTCACATATTTCAACCCCTCACACTGTTAGCAAGTGATGTTGAAGTTGAACCGTAGTTGATCTGCGATTCCTTAGTGTGATGAACACAACAAAACGATCATCAACCGCAGTTGTCGCTCTTTTTCTTCCAGGTTCTGCTCGCCTCACAAATCTGCCAGTCTCCAAATACTGACTCCAGGCATCCTAAACAGTAAGTACGGGCTATTTCCAACGTACAAGACACATAGCTTACTACAACTATTTTCAATCAAAGCAACAACTTGATGAAATGTCTGCAACAGTAAGAGCACTATTTTATCAACTATCAAACCCGATTCCAAAAACATTGCTCATACGCTTACTTGCAGTTTATAATAAATAAATGGTAAGAAACTATGTATAGTCTACTGCTGTGTGATTTACGGGAACATATTAACCCTAGGATGCATAACGTGTGAGATACACAGATTTACATAACCCGGGCCTAATAGGCCCGAAACAATAAATTGATTTTCGAAATAACTTTTATATCAAATAAATCACAGTATATCAATAATTACAGACTTTTTATTTTTTATTGGCATGTATAAAATAGAAACATCAAATAATACTTATATTACTATTGTTTACGTAACTGAACAAAAGAGGGTGTTGACGTTATGGATCAAATGATTACTCCACACATCTGTAAAAGACAAATGAATCGTTGGCCTATGGCGTTTTTTTCCAATACGATTAACGTAGCTTCTCTTAATGCATTTGTTGTAATTATTAAAGAGCTCCCCGATTATAATAAAGGTGTAACACACAAACGCAGATTATTTTTGAATGCCTTGGTAAACTAATTACTATTACCCCATATGCAAATTACATCTGCAAACCAAGCACTCCAACGCAGTGTTTTGGAAAGAAGATATTTCCAAATTTATAGCTCGCTTTTAGCAACAACAAAGCAAACTGAAAGACCTAAAAGATCATTGTGTCCTTCAAATATATACCGTAAATAGAAAATGATCTGCATGTTTTGCAGAAATAACATTGATCGATTGGATACTCTCCTAATAGACAACTCGATTTTCTATGACAAAACGCATATAACAATTAAAGTGTAGAGTATATATGCTTAGAGCAACGAACAAGTATTTTATGATCCTAATAACATGTTCAATGATCCAAAGTATATCATTAAAAATCTATATTCGTTCGACCATTTCCTAATAACAGTATATTTTTATATAACATATAAAATAGGTCTACAAAATAAGCAATAAAAACAGGACAGGGCTGGTATCGTTTCGCCTGCCGCACAGTGGACGGAAACGCCGAAAAGCTGGCCAAAATATAAAGGCATTGAGCTATTTTACTGAAATTGTGCATACAGGAGTTTTTTGTGTCGCTGATCAAGAATCCGAAGTTGAATTTTGAAGAAAACAAAATGGCGGCCATGAAATCCCCCCAAAACATACCAAAAATCGCCAATTATCGCTGCATTTTTACAAAACTTTGTATACAGTTTTTATGGGTCGCTGATGAAGAATCCCAAATAGAATTTCAAAAAAATTACGGTCAAAAATATATACATAGTCCAAAAATTATTATTGAATTGAAGCGAATTCATGTGTTTCATTTGTTTCGGGAAAATTAGGATCTGGGGAATGGAATAAAAATGTGTAATGACTTTGAAAATTAATTTTATTCAATTACTATCTGAATTACATTCATCGTCCTCTTCGTCGTTTTCACTGTGTAATACACAATTTGTATCGACTTCCGCAACGGAGAGTGGATCAAGCAATTCTATCGCATCAGGAGACAATGAATGCAATTTTTTCTTAGGGAGTTTTCGCAAACTAGAAATAATTGGATTTGAAGTTATTAAATGCTTGCGAAAAACGTCCTCTATGTTTTTTTTGTCGGTCACATTTCCTTGCAAAATTATGGTACACGAATGTGCATGCATCCGTGCATTCACGCACAATTTGGTCAATATCTCGTAAAGATGCAAAAAGATGCAGCTAATTTTTTTATACACTTTCGAAAAAAATGTTCATTGAACACATTCCAATAAGTTTCAAGACCAACCATCACCAATCGCGTAACTTATGGCTTTTTTTGTGGAGTTTATGAATCGTTGCATGTACAAAAATGCACTCCACTTCGATAATTATTTACTAATTACCATATAAATAAACTGATCTGATACTGAGATATTTTAATTGTACTTACTTTCTGATGCAGAATCCATTTTTATGACACAGAAAACTGCACTTTGAGAATTCTTACGCTACAGACAAAATTTATCGATTTTTGAAGCATTGCGAGCTGCACGGTCGCACAATAAGTAATTTCCTCGCTCAGGTAGTGAACCCGGACCGGTATTAACGGTCGTTTCTAATGCTAGGGGTACCACTACAACGATTTAAAACGTTTGCATTTCAAAAAAAAATCTTCATTTTTTTAATTTTGGCCAGTTTTTTTGGCGTTTCCGTCCATTGTGTGCCGGTAAAATATAATTTAAACCCTGCATATTTATTCTCAGAAATGTTTTTAAAACGATGTTAATATGCTTTTTTTAATTTATTTCTTTTTACTTTTTTTATCGATTTTATTTACTAGGGCCTCTCCACTTAAGTGTTTAACAAAACAAAATTTTTACATGCTCTAAGTATTATTCAACGACTGTATACTAAAGAATAAAATAAGTAGACGCATAAATCACGTTCAGATATAAGGCCAACTTCTATTGATGTACCAGATGACCACACCGCGGAGCCAAGGGTTTGAAGTTCCCTGGAATGCGTTGTGATCTATTGGCTTTGTTTTTTCACACGAAAGCCAACGGCTTCCAATAACAAACCTGCAGGTGTTGTTGCAAATACAACCATCGATACGCCACGAAGAACAGTTTGAATAATACTCACCAATATATTTAAATCTTTAAAAAGATCTTATCTGAAATAACGTCCTATTGCATTTCTTCACAGGATATGATTACTATAAATCGTCGCAACTAACAATTATTAAATTTAGTGCCAATATTATAAGTCCTACTCTTCAGCTAGTTTTTAGTTCAGAATCACGATGCCCAAGATGGGCTGAACTTTCGTGAGATTCCTTTGTTACAGAACTGAATTAACTACTTTTGGCACTGATAAAATCTTTCTTTAAGAATTCTGGTTCTGAGGTATTTTTAAAACTGGCAAATCGTAAATTTGGAAAAGAATTACTTTTAATTGTAATTAAATATACCTATAACTATTAATTTATATAATCAACAAATTTAGAGGAACACTTTTTTAACCGTGCAGCATTGTTGAAATAAAAGTCAGGAGCAAGTATCAACTTCGGTATATTGTCTTTGCAACATTACTTAACAAGATACAAACAACAAATATGCTCTACTTTAACGGTTTTCTTAATCTTTACCAAACAATTGAATAGACTATCAAAATGTGATTTCACTTAAAATGTAAAGGAAAATCTGTTACAGCAGAGCTTTAGTAGCGTGTTTGCTCTCCATTAGCATCAATTACAGCCTGGCATCGTCGAGACAATCTGCGAATAAGATGTCTTAACAAGTCTTGTGGGAAATATCTCTACTTTTCCAGAAGGACCTCAGCCAACTCCTGGAGAGTCTGAGGTGCAGCAGGACACTTACTAATACGCCTGTCGAGTAAATGTCTAACATGCTTCATACAATTTAGGTCTGGGACTCATGGCTGGCCATTCCATCACTTGCACTTCTTGTTCCCGGAGAAAACGTTAAATCTGAAGTATGATTCCTACAATTATCTTGTTGCAGGATGAATCGATCTCCGAAATTGTTTGCAAATGGTGCAACATGTTCTTAAAGAATTGTCTCAACATAAATTTGTGACTTGAGACGTTGGAAATGACGACCAAGTCGGTGCGACCATTTATCAATTGCCGCCCCAAACCATGAACGATCCACCTCCAAATCTGTCCATTTCCTCTATACACTAGGCAGTGTATCGCTCTTCGGGACATCTACACACTACTCGTATATGACTCGTCAGTAAAAACATAGACTTCCAGTGTCGAAGTTGCCATTGAACATGTTCGTGGGAAAAGTTTTGACGGTTAAGTTTGTGATGCCTACACAAGCGAGGAACATATCTCATAGATCGACCATCTTCAAGCAAAGCAACAGTTTACGTGCCTTCTATATCACTTAAAGAACGCATTTTGAACTCACCTGCACCCACATGCAGTGAAACTATCAAAACTGATATTTATTGTATCAAATGTGTTACGTTGATTAGTAACGGATGTTTTGTGGTCAAAAACCACTTTGTTTTGAGATTTTTACATTAAAGCGTCTCTAAAACAAAAGCAAAGGAAGCATCGTAATCTTTTTACACTTTATCAATAACGGTCTACTGTATCACCAGCGAAAGAAGGCCCGCGGAAAGAATGTGTCTTTTGCTTTCCATCCATCCTAAATGAAATAAATGATTTAGTAAAGTAGACCACAACTATCTTAGTCACATAAAAAATCTCAAAGCTTTGCCGCGATGCTCCTAAGGGTAGAGCGGGGCATGCTTTATTTTTCTACAGCATATTAAATAATAAATATAATGTATTACTTAATTCATAAAAAAATCATTATTCTCATAAAGTATATTCTGGCATGATTGAAATAAGAAATTAACGGAAACACGGCTGTATCAATTATAATTTCAAATTATTTTGATAGAATTACGCAACTCCATCCTAAAATACTGAGTCGCACATAATTACGCCGGCTTTGAACCTTTTATGGCCGGTTTTTTATGGCCCTTTTTATGTGTCTCTTATGTTAGATCGTAAAATATTCTAGGATGGAGTTGCGTAATTATATCAAAATAATAATTACCTATAATTGATACAGGCGCATTTCCGTTAATTTCTTATTTTAATCATGCTAGAACATACTTTACATGAGAATAATGATTTTTTTTTTGTATTAAGTCATACATTATATTTATTATTTAATATGCTGTAGAAAAATAAAGCATGCCCCGCTCTACCCTTAGGAGCATCGCGGCAAATCTTTGAGATTTTTTTATGTGACTAACAATAAGATAGTTGTGGTCTACTATACATGGCCAATCTTTGTGATTCTTGGCATCCACACCTACTTATTGGAAGACATACTATATTCCTAATATGTGGTTTCGCAGAAAGCTGGCGACTTATCGGTAGAGCTGTCCGAGGTCACCTGGCCGCCAGAGCCGTCATATGACTCATATGTTTACATCATATCATAATACTTGAATAAGTATATTAAATGGAAATAAATTTTAACAATAATGTTACATTTTATAAAAATTTGTATAAAACTCACCCTTTTAAACAGATTTATGAAGTAGTTTGGTTGTCGTCATCACAAAGTGGGGAAGATCTATAGTATAATAGCATCAGGTATGTTTCTACAGCTGTCTCTGTCAGCGATGTTCGCTTTGGTGAAAAAATATGTTTGTATTTTGAAAATGACCGTTCGACATCTACGGATGTAATACAGGCATAAGTAAAACAATCTGTGAACTCACTTAACGAAGTTGTAGATGCACCATCACAAATTTGTCTTAATTTGCTAAAATCAGGATCTTTCTGTAATACACTCTCGAATTTTTCACTAACGCGATTATTTTTTGCGTCATTTATAGCCTGTAGCTGTGTTTTTACGTCGTCCACTATTTGCAGCGATTCCACTAACGACAACGAACTATTTTGCAATTTTTCTATTGCGTCGTGTAGTCCCCCTATAATTGTTATTAACACTTTTTAAATCTGTTTCAAGGGAAACGCCTTGAAAGCTTGTCTGGCTTTCCCTAATAGCTGCAGCCTCGTTAGGGTTGAACTGTAGTATCACAGCTTTTATTTGTTGAAAATATTCAGCATAATAAAAAGCCGTGGAAATGTTGGTTTAAGAGGGTCCAGTACACGTACTATAATATTTAAAATAGAATTTTTTTTACAATCTGACGTCTCGTCAATACATAACCAGAGCCGTGTATTTTTTTAATCCACATTTAATCCTATTTACAATGTCTTCACGAACAGCTGGAATATATCTACATAACGATGTACGACTTGGTAAGTTCACCTGGGGATTGTATTTATTCCAAAACTCCCGAAATGGTTGTTTATCCAGTATGTGTAGCGGAATATTACAGGCTATTAACATTAACAATAAATCAAACATAAACTGAGTTGTCAAAGGCATGCCATTTTTTTATTTTGATGTTGCACGGTATTGATATGACGACGACAATCTGTTTTGCGCCAGCACATTAAGTCTTGATTGCAAACTTTACAAATTATTTTGCATAAATTTATTCACTGTGTCTGCGTACGGTCGTTTTTTACCCTTTGGCGCGTTTGACATTATGTATAATTTATAGGTACAACCTCACGCATTAACCTTTCAAATAAAACTGCAGCGTAAATCACTTCTAAATCGGCACGTGTGACGACAGCGCAAGACCGTGGCTGTACTCCAGGCACATCGGACAGCTCTACTTATCGGCAATGCTCTCCATTGCCGCGCGGGCTTTCTTTCCCCGGCTGGACAGTAGACAAAAATACAGCAAAATAATTTTTCCTTTTAAAGATATAGGTGTTCAAAAAACTGCTCCCCCTAAATTTGTGGATCAGTGTATATTTATCATTTCATAAACAAGTGGTATATTATATTACTTTGAGGATATCATGAGTATTTCTTGTGTTTTCTTTAAAAAAAGAAAGATTATAATCTGGTACATATTAAACACGTATTTCACTGTTCTGAATCAAGCGGCATTACGAGTATAAGGTGTTTTATCCAACATGCACGTTGAACATAAAAATAACATAAATTATGAGTCTTATTACCTACCTAAATTAAGTGTCATTAAATTTTATTTATTTCGTGCGAGAGAGTTTCGTAATCAAGTGTTATGATTTGGATTATTTCTGACTATAATCAAATGCATAATATCCTGTTTTACTGCAAAACTTTATTACATATAATTAACGTTTCAGAAAACACGGTAGAAATAAATTAAGACATTAAAATTAAGACAAAATTGCCTTCTTCACAAATGGATTTTATCTTGTTTGCATTTGTTCAATTATATTATTTATTACCAGCCAGAAGTGGTTTAAATAAGACATGAAAAGTTAACTAATTGCTACTTGGACTAATATCAGATCACGATCTTATTATTACAACTTATAATTTAATGTCTTTTAATTTATATACAGGGAGTTTCTTAAGCACTTGTAAATAATTCAGAAGGATATTCCTAGAGTTATTTCATGGAAAAAAAATCAAAGTGTCCATAGAACATTCTGAAATACAGGATGTTTAAAGTAGTGCTGGCAAATGAAATCGGTTATTTGGATAATCGAATATTCGAAAAACCGGTTATCCGGATAACCAGTTATTCAAATAACCGGTTACTCGAATAACCGGCTATTCGGATAATCAACTAATATGCGTTTCTTTTCTTTCAAATGTTGTTGAAATCTGAAACTATAGGCGGGCAGGTAGCCAAAGACGTCTGTTTAGTTTAGAATTTACATAAAACCTGATATATTTTGTCATTTGTGTCATACTTTGCGAATATTAACTACTAAATGCAATAATACTGCCCATTGTCCAGCCGGCGAAAGTATTGCCAATAACTGATAAATCGCCAGCTTTCTATGAAACCATATACTACTAGAAATATAATATCTCTCCCAATGAATAGGTGCGGATGAAAACGATCGCAAAGGCCATGCACTAATTCATTTTATTTCATTTACGCTTAATTGTGAATGGAATGCAGAAATCACATTCTTTCCGCGGGTCTTCTTTCCCCGATCAGATAGTACATAACCACAACACTAAAAAGTCTAGCTAGACTTTCGTTATGACATGACTCACGCAAGGCGTGCGCCATGCGAGTACTCTAAAGAAAAGCAGGAAAAACAATTCTTTGCATTATTTTCTTTGCAGTTTTTATTTTCAACTTCAACGTCTCGCATCTTATTATGCAATATTTATATAGAATTAGAGATCGGGAGGTTGCGGAATACTCTGATTCCATTCTCATAAGTTTTCCTTTTTGGCAATTTCAAACACGACAGTTTTCTGTTTATATGTTTTCATAGAATAATCCTTTTGGCACAGAACTTTACTTAATAATTTTTTTTCAAAAATTTATAGGACAGTGACTTAATACCCAAAGAAGGTGAGAAGAAACATTATAGGATGCCACAAATAAATAACTATAGACAATTTTTTTACTTTTACTTTTGTGATCGCTAGTTAAATATATTTACAAATATACATGTGTGTATTAGTGTTATATTTACCAGTACTTTCAGTCCCTTTTGTATTAATTTTGGATGTTACCGACCTCGCCAAAATAACTAGTACATAATAGTTTTATAAAATGGTTGTATCGAGTTTTTTTTATACTAGTACCTACTGATCTACTGAAATGATAATATTAAATTTATTTGTCTTCTAAAATCTAAATTACAAACTCAGTCTACTCTGTTTTCTTATTAATCGGTTTTTCAATTATCCGATTAACCGGTTTGTGAATAACAGATTAACCGATTTTCGGATAACCGATTAATCGGTTTTCGGATAACCGATTAACCGGTTTTGGATGATCGATTAATCGGTTTGCGAATAACCGATTAACTAGTTTTAATCCATATTTATACCCGGTTTTATCCGAAACCGGTTTTTTGAGTAAACCGATTCACTGGTTTTACTTTTTTCCGGTTTTTTGCCAGCACTAGTTTAAAGTATCTCTAAGCTACAATTTTTTTCTTGAAACATTGCCTCTCCATATGGAGGATATTCAGATTGAATCCGGTACACTTATTGAATTCAGGATTATAATTATTTTGATCATTAAGAAAATGAAATACTGTTATCAGTGGCGTGGGAGGGAAGCTAGCTAAAAATTTACATCAAAATTTTCATGATGGACAGCTTTTTCTCACTTAGCAGTCCGAGCTCATTTCAAGAAAAACAATTCTATTTTAACTAAAAACGGGTCATCTTGTTGTATTTCAATAAAATGCATCGAGTCCGAAGAATACAAAAAAAGGTATGGATCTGCAAATGGTTTGTTTTTGAATCGACAGCATAAAGAAGGAATATTCACAAAAACTGCTGGAAATGACCTTTGCCAGCTATGATGCATGAATCCATCCTTCTCTCTTTACCTAACACAAAATCCTAGGATATTGAGTGAGTTACTTTTGGTCCGTCAAGAAAACATTAAAAATTACTCTAATAGGTGAACACGTTAAAAAATACTAGGTGTGTTTCATATTGTTGCATAAGCATCAATCATCTGGTTTCGTAGATCGTTCTTATTTTTACACAAGAGTAGTGTAGGCATGATTTTAAACGCCCTCAAAGAAAAATTCCAAAAGATTAAGATCTGGTGATTGAAGAGGTCATAACGATGACCAATCCAGAGACTAGGATATACCATTGATGCGTAATAATATTAAAGTATACTGGAGTACTATCATGTATAAACCTATAGAGATTATCGGCAAATCTCTTAACATAACAGGTAGTTTCTCGTACAGAAAATTCTGACATTCTTCTAATGGGTTTTCTTCATCCCATACATGATTGTTGTGAAAATTTATCATAGCATTTCTCGAAAAGTTGACATCGTCGAAGGAATCGGTGGATTACTAGCTAACATTTGAATTAGCCATTCATATGCACATTCTTGTATATGGTAAGGGTACAAGTGTAATAGTAGTCTTGTACTAAACTTCGCCTAATAAAGTTATTTCATTGTTATTATTATTATTAATATTCCTGGTCCTTCAAAATGTTGCAAACGGTCTTATTACTGACATTCAAATCAGCAGCAATAATTCTGGTACTTGTCTTAGGATGTTCCTTAATTAGATTAAAAACATTTTCTTCTATTTGCTGTGACTACTCTATTTATAGCAAAAGTACGTGTTTCCTATAGATGATGATGAATATTTGCAAAAAGCCAGAGGTTACAAAGCCGGCGTTGGATATACATTTCCTCAAAGGGACGTCTCGCTTTTAATGATCTACCATTAGCAAGTCCATATACGAAGTGCATGTCGGTCATTTCTACATTCGTGAAATTGTTCATGATGAAGCGAATATTGGTTGAACTTGATTCACTGAACAATCGAGCAAGATTATAAGACTTTGACAAACTTGAAACTATGTTCATGATAAAGATTTTCAGTAGCGAATACCAGTTGAACTTGATTCACTGAACAATCGGGCAAGATTATAAGAATTTGACAAACTTGAAACTAACTTCAGAGTCCTCACCAGTCATGTAAAATACACAATTTTCAAAAACCAAATTTATCCCCTTTAACATAAAAAAATTAAGAACATTTTTATAATAGTTTATAAAGAGAAATTTAGATGACTATTTCCCTCACATTATAAGAACCAATGAAATGGCAAGATTTCGAAAATTTGGACCAAACTTTCAGCGAAAATTGCATTCCAAAAAAAATTTTACATCAAATTACAGCGAAAATTGCACTGGGCTGACAGCTTAACGCATCAGTTGAATGAATATAAAAATCGTTTTCTTTCTTTTTTATATTTCTGCGAAGATAGCAGGCTTATAGACGCAAAAGGAACATAATTAAGAGTGCGAATCGAACCAGTGTTTGTAACGTACTTTTTTTTTCAAAATTTATTTCTTCTATACGGTCTGGTCAAATTACACCAAATTTGTAGGATCAGTAGTTGAAAGTGTGCTAGAGGGTACATGTATATCTATTTTAATTAATTTTCACTTTATGTAGGGAAAATTTATACTGTAAATATAAGTGAAATTTGAACGTGATTAGCTCCTGAATTATGATATCAATCGGTAAAATTCGAGGTAAAATTCATACATGTCTTCTAGAATGAATCTTCATAATTATGCTCAGCAAGTTTCAAACTTTTATTCCGCACTATTTGGTTAAAATAAATTTTCTAAATAAGTATCTTTGTCACTACAAATGGAGCAAGGAAGTGTTACCTCTATCGGGAATCTCACCTCAATGAAGTCGGTGAATAAAACGTCCAGAGAAGGTATAGTCAAGAGCAAAATTATTCAGCGGCGCATGTATAAAAACTTTCTAGAGAGTGACACAGCTTTTCGAAGCTTTTTCCCGACTAGGCCCCTTAATTACCTGCTTTTTAAATAAATTTTATATGTATAACAACATATTAAAATGTCATCAATTTATTTCTATATCCAATAAAAATAGAGGAGGTGAGCCAGGTTTCATTTATACCCGGTATACGTTTTGAACCTTCCTGAATCCATTCTGATTACTTTCGATTGTTGTCTGTCAGCTCGTGTGTATGTATGTATCTGTGGATGTGTGTATGTGTGTATCTGCGATAACTCAAAAAATACTAATGGAAGAAATCCCAAATTTGACAATTCAGATATTCAACAACATTTTGGGTGACACATCAAATTTGGTGAATGTGATACCACCAGAAGAGACATAATGATTGGAAGATTTTTATTGCATTTCTGGACGACTCTTGACGAGTTATGATGAAAAACTTGGGAAAAAAATTCTGTCTGCATGTCTGTAGTATCATGATAGCAGCCACAGTTTTTGAGATAATGCCTTTAAATTTCGTACACATATTCTAAAGGCCAAAAACAATGATAAATTTAGTGCTTTAATTGGCCTACTGAAAGGAGGTCCAAGGGACTCAAACAGTTTTGCATTTGAAAATATATTCTTGATGAAAGAATATAAATTAGGTATTTTATTTCAGGCCAATAAAATATATTTTCGAAGTCCTTAAATAAAGCTAATGTAAACAGAAATGTTGTGCACATTTGACCTCACAAAAGGGGGTTAGTATAAATTTGGCAATTTGACATTTAAAATGTCTAATTTAGTTACGAAAATGTCAATATGTCAAAAAGAGGAAATTATTAAAAAAATATGGCATGAATTATTATTCACGGTATAGAAGGGCGCTGATAATTAATAATTAAAAAATTTTAATGAAACATTTCAAGGTACCTACGCTTTTAAAATTTAATTGAGGTAAGTCAAGAATTAAATTAGAATGATTTTTTTAAATCAGGATAATATACACTGGTATAAGAAAGTTGTGTGCTGGCCACATCAGATATTTAATTAATTTCATTTAGGTGTGATATTTTCTTACCGAATCCCCAACGTGCTTGAATTATTAACCGAAAATTTTTTCTCGGTCTCGAATGTTGTATGAAAATTATCCCTCGTCTTCGTATGGATAATTTTCACAACATTCGAGACCTCAAAAAAATTTTCGGATATAATTCAAGCACTAGGAAGATTACTAGTAAAAATTATTGTAGTAGAAATTTAGGATTTTTCCGTTATTACTTTCTTATGTTTATATGCCATATTGAAGAAAATATACCTGTTACTAAATTTTCTCATAATTTCTTGCACAGGAGATATATTTTTAGATTTTGTGCATTTTTCAGCTAGCAAAGACTCTTATGTCAACAAACTCCACAAATTCTAAGAAAGCAACAGCTGACTTTTACTCGTTGTTACTTTTTTGTTTTTAGCAGATGACTATAAAAATAAATCGGAAGTTTCAGATAAGAATGTCCTCAACAAGTATTTTATGGTGGGAACGATATGTACACAGCTGTTAACCATTTCATTAATAAGTATGGGTTCTAGCACATTCGGCAATCCAGCTTTTGTGGGATAGAAGGACATATATTTAGTTTTTGTAATGTTCAGGTTAAGGAGGTTGTTATCTGGCCAAGTTTTTACTTTGCCAATTGCAGCGGTAGCTTTTTGTTTTGTGGATTCCCAGGTCTCCTCAGCACAAATTAGCACCGTATCATCTGCATATGACATAATATTGCATCCATAGTCTTTTTTGTAATAATAATTCGTTTATATATATATATATATATATATATATATATATATATATATATATATATATATATATATATATATATATATATATATATATATATATATATATATATATATATGTATATATATATATATATATATATATATATATATATATATATATATATATATATATATATATATATATATATAAGGAATAAGCTACGACCTAGGATAGTTCCTTGGGGAATTCCAGTTCTTGTTATTTTTGTTGCGCTACCTATTTTAACTTGTTGAGGTCTATTGGCTAGGTATTCTTTAAATAAGTCCATATACTTTCCCTCTGATGCCTATTATGTTTAGTTTATTTAATAGTTTTGTATGAGATACTGTCAAACGCCTTTTGTAAATCCAAAAAAATTGCAAAGACTTTCTTGTTTGAATCGAAATTAGTTAGTATGGTATCTGCTAATAGTTGAAGAGGTTCTTCAGTACCGATATGCTTTTAAAATCCGTATTGATTTTTTGATATTATTTTATTTTTTGCTAGAAATGACCGTCTATTATTCAGACACTTCAAAAATGTTTGCAATATTATTTATTAATGATATTGGTCGATACTTTGTCATGTTATTTTTACTGCCATTTTTCATAAATTTTGTCCATGGGTTTTATAGCTGGTGGTTGTATATTTATTTAAATATAAAAATATATGTATCAATATAACTTAAGGTAGTTGTATTGAATCGTACTATTTGCCAATTTGAAGCGAATAAACTATTCTGTATTCATTGATTGTGACAAGAAGTGACAAAAAATGTATAATATAAAGGAAGGATAGAACGTAGAACAATGGTAGAAAAAAGAAAAGAAAGGAGAAAAAAAGAGGGATAAAAGATCTTAAAAATTATTTTAAACATTACTATTTAAAACAAAAGATGTCATTAGTTGATTCTATGCTTTGTCATAATTTTTTTTATGTTTTTAATTTGTTGATTAAATTAAAATAACAAGCGTTTAAGTTTTTTTGATTATTTTCATTTAATCAACAAATTAAAAAAATAAAAAAAATTATGAAAACACATAGAATCAACTAATGATATCTTTTGTTTTAAATAGTAATGTTTGAAATAATTTTTAAGATCTTTTTTTTCCTTTATTTTCTTTTTTTCTACCACTGTTATTTATATACGTTCTGTCCTTCCTATTTAAAACAAAACATGTCATTAGTTGATCTGTGTTGTCATATTTTTTTTAGGTTTTTAATTTGTTGATTAAATTTAAAATAACAGGCGTTTAAGTTTTACTTCCTTATCCCTCAAAGTGAGGATGTATTTGTGAAAAAAATTTTGAAAATTTTTATTGCGTTTCCGGACGAATCTCGACGAATTATGATGATACACAAAATTTCAGACAGAAAAAATTTTCTGTCTGTGTGTCTGTGTTCGCGATAGCAGCTACATTTTTTGAGATAAAGCTTTCAAATTTGGTACACACATTCTAGAGGTCAAGGAAGAGATTGAGCTTGTTGATGAGCAAAATCGGTCTAAAAAATATTAGTTACATTCCACCTGACTTTTTTTGAAGCGTCAAAATGTGACTTTTTTGAAACGTCAAAAAATGTAACTTTTGAAACATCAAAGTGACTTTTTTGAAACGTCAAAATGTGACTTTTTTAAAACGTCAAAAATTACATTTATTATAAACTCCACCACACGTTGAGTTTTACTACGATGAGGAAGTTCTGATCCCCAAGTAATTGGCAGCGGTTTTTGTTTATTTTAATTTAATCAACAAATTAAAAAAAAATAAAAAAAAATTATGAAAACACATAGAATCAGCTGATGACATCTTTTGTTTTAAATAGTAATGTTTAAAATAATTTTTAAGATCTTTTACCCTTCTTTTTTTCTCTCCTTTCTCTTCTTTTATTTATCACTGTTATTTATATACGTTCTGTCCTTCCCTTTTACTAAACATTCTTTTTGTTGAACATTTTTTGTCACTTCTTGTCACAATCAATGATTACGAAATAGCTTATTTGCTTCAGAATTGGCAAATAGTACGATTCAATACAACGCGATGTTCAGTTATATTGATACATACATTTTTATATATAAATATATAATCACCAGCTATAAAACCCGTGGACCAAATTTATATATACTTTTACTTGCAATTTTATGTATTTTTATTCAGTACGATGAAAACTAAATTTTAATGTAAGTAATTGTTATGTGTAAACAGAATCACTATAACATTTAAAAAAAAAAATTTTTTTTCTTGAACAATTTTCTTTTTTTTGTTGTTGTTTAATTTATTTAATCCTTTTAATTTACATTTTAATGCCTTAAACCAATATATTTTTAGTGTATTTTCATGAATTGTTTTGTTTCATAATTTTATAGAAAATCAATGAATCATGTTTTCGTACTCGAACAGCTACCTCAGGAAGAAAATTGTAAATAAAAATTACATAGCTACAAAACACTGTTTTTTACATATCCACAAGAAAATGAAAATGCTTTAATTATTTTATTATAACATTGTTTTATGAAAATTGTAGTTGTTTTCATCAAAGTTAGTAATTCATTTTCACATAATACATATGAAATGACTATAAATATTTGCAGTAAAATTATTGTAGTTATAAACAAGAAAATTTGACTGGTTGGGTGGTTGGGTGCGTGCGTGGGTGCGTGCGTGCCTGCGTGCGTGCGTGCGTCTATGTGTGTGGGGCCACGATAACTCAAAAAAATACTAATGAGACTTACAAAATTTTGCAATTACGGTTTTCAACAACATTTTAGGTAACACATTAAATTTGGTGAATGTGGTACCAGGAGAAATTTTTATTGCATTTCTAGACGAATCTCGACGAATTATAATAAGAAAATATAACTTTATGAAAAAAAACACTGTCTGTAGTATCGCGATAGCAACCACAGTTTTTGACATAAAGCTTTAAAATTTGGTACAAGTGTTCTAAAGGCCAAAGATAATAAATTATAGACAAAATATTCGGTGATGAACAAAATTGGCCGGCTAAAAGGAGGTTCACGGGACCCAAACTTTTTTTGTATTTGTCTTTACAAAAAAAATATATTCATGAAGAGAGATTATAAGTCATGTCAACTATATCAAGCCAATAAAATATATTTTTCAAGTACTTAAATTAAATAAGGCTATGTAAACTAAATTTGTTTACACATTTGACCTCATAAAATGGGGTTAGGATATATTTGGCACTTTGACATTTGAAATGTTTAATTTTTAAATTACTCAGCCAATTTTATTATTATAGTAATTCAGTGCCAAGCAAAATATTTATGAAAGCCTTATTATTATTTTAAAGATCAGTAAGTTCCTGTTTCTCACAAATCGGCATAAACTAGGTATTCTAGTTTTATATCCTAAGACTTCAACAATCAAGAGAGTCCATCTACTGTTTGAACCTTTCAATCTATTTTATACAAGACCGTTAATAATTTTTGTTTATTCATTTAGAATGGCTAATCAGTTTCGAAATTTTTTTTGTCAATTGAATATTTTCGATATTTTGCACTGTTTAGAAGTTATTTTGCATAATTCATTCAAAAACACACAAATTAAAATAATCTGAAAATAATTATTTTAGCGCAGGCAGGTGCTTTGTTAATGAATCGCATTAATATGACTTATGTTTTTAAATAAAATATATAGACAGTAAAAAATAATTATGGACAATATCATTTAATATTTGTGTCAGTAGGATTATACTTGACCAAAGATATTTTTAGGTAAGTTTAAATCCAAATTATCATTTTTAAAAAGTATGCAGAAATATTTACGAACCGACTATATTGTTTTTTAACACGCTTTTATTAGCTTCACTTGTATGTTTGTTTGCTTGTTTGTTTGTAACCGACTCTTTGGACTCGATTTTGACCCACTTTAAACGGACAGATTTAATTGAAACTTTGTACACTTACGAAGAACTGGTAACAATACAATAATTTGATAAGTTTATATCATTATCCTGATCAGGATCGTCAGTCCTTTCCTCACGTATCCTCTGCGTGAGAGCAAGAGGCTTAATATTGTAAGTATATTCCGTGATTTTCAGTGCGGTCGTTGGCCGAGCGGGCAAGTCTTAGTCGACGCGAAACGACGGACTCCTCGGGCGTGAGTTCAAATCCCATGGCTGAAATAAAAAAATATTTTTTTTTTCAGAAATATCTGTTGGATCGTAATATGTTATAATATCAGCATCAATAAGCAATATAAATATAGTTTAAAAAACTACAAAACACGCTTTCATAGCACATCAAACTAAAAAGTGAAAAATAAATATAGTTTAAAAAAACTAAAAAACACGCTTTTAAAGCACATCAAACTAAAAAGTGAAAAATAATTATTAATATAAACTGAAAACAATAATGAACGAAAAATACTAGTATTATTGTGAAAAAAGCGTGGGGCGCTTTTGTGCCATATTTTTCGTATATCGAGCAACCTACGCTTTTTTCACAATAATACTAGTATTTTTCGTTCATTATTGTTTTCAGTTTATATTAATAATTATTTTTCACTTTTTAGTTTGATGTGCTTTAAAAGCGTGTTTTTTAGTTTTTTTAAACTATATTTATTTATTCTTATTATTTCAGAACTTCGTTCTAATGCATAGTACACAACACAACAACAAAACTTTATATGTAAATATCAGCTAAAGTCAGCGATTAATTTACCTTCAAGCTGTCACGAACCCTACCCGCGATGAATTTTCATAAATGAAATTGTGAAAGAGGGAAATAATTCCTGAAAACTTTACCAGAATTTAATATTTAGCATTTCTTAAAGCTGAAAGTTATTTTCACCCGTTTTGAGTAAGCAATTTCCAAGTTACAATTCGTCGCAAAAATTTTGTACATTTTTATTTTTATATAACAGTTGTTTCACCTTGCTCCATGTAAGTGGCCTCATCTGATATTAAGTACAAGACACAATTAAGTGCTGCAGAATATGAATATTTAATTAAATTGACCTTGAGCAAAACGTCTGAAAATAGTAACAAAATATAAAAATATACGATATGACAACATAATTTAGACAAAGAGGTGAACAATTTACTTCAAGCTGATCATTTAAAATAATATCAATACTTTTTATTTATTAATTTCTAAGAATTTTAAAAGTGGTTATTTCAAACTTTTATTTTTTGCATATAAAATTTCAGAATTATCATAAAAAGACAATTAAACGTTTGACGTAAGTTGATTCTAGTTTTTATTGATAACTTATTTTATGTTCTGTAATAATTTTCCTTAAAGTTCTACGTATCTCCAATGTAGAATTTAGGTCAAGTCACCATATTGAGTTTATTGATTACACCCCTTCTTTATTTTTGATACCAACTACTTTTAAATATTTTTTAAACTTTTTATTTTTTTACTTTATAGGCCAGGCGACAGGTAGTTCAATAAGGAAATAATTAGTGGAAAGCTGGAAATTGCTTTAATCACTTTATTTGGACCCAAATATTACTCTCCCAAGTTTTCCCCCTCGAGCGAGGTCGGCGTTGGCCCTTCTGGCCCTAAGAAGGTACCATTTTTCGGTTTTTTGCAAAGATCTCCCAAACCATCAACTTTATCAACAAAATACCTATTATAAAAAATAATCTGGAGTAAATTTGCTACAAAAATGTTCTTTACCGTTTGTCTCTAAAGTGAACCGTTACGATGCTACGACCATTCAAAGTGGAACCCTTTTTGATTCTTGCGGAAAAGTTGTCGAAATCATATGCCATATCAAACGCCGACTTCGCTCGAGGGGGAAAACTTAGGAGAGTAATATCTGGGTCCAAATAAAGCGATTAAAGCAATTTCCAGCTTTCCACTAATTATTTCCTTATTGAGGCTTTTTCTTTCGACCTGTCGCCTGGCCTATTATTATTTTATACAAATTTTGTTGCTTTAGGTAAGTGTTTTACACTTACCCATATTCAACCCTAAGTAAATTAGCCTTAATCCTGAAGTAGGTTGATTAATTCCAATGATTTCATTAATAATGTGAAAACTATTCAGTTGCAAGAAGGTGAAATTTTGATCTCCTTTGACGTTTGTTCATTGTTTTCAAGTGTTCCAATACAACAGACCTTGGACTAAAGGATCTACTCGAATTAAATAATCTCAGTCAATATATAGTAAAGGAATATCCTCAACTAACTAAACTTTGCATTAAACAAAATTAATTGCTTTCTATTCAACGATAATTTCTTCGGAACAGCAGTGGGCAACTCTTGTCACCATTCATTGCCAGTCTCTTCATGAAAAGATTCGACACACAAGCAAAAGAAGAATTCGAGTATTTCCCCAGGGTTTGGCTTAGGTATGTGGATGATATTTTTGCAGCGTTTGATACAAAAGTTGCAGATATTGACAACTTTGTTTCTAAATTAAACAGTCGTTTCAGTTAAATTCTCATATGAAATTGAAAACTCTGGACAACTACCATTTTTAGATGTATTAATAATTATTATTATAAATAGTGAAAATACGTTAGAATTTGACATATACAGAAAAGATACCAGTACTCTAAGATATATCCCTAAGGACTCTCACCATTGCGCTTAACACAAAATGGCGAATTTTAATTCTCTAGTCCATCGCCTATTAAGCTTCCCCCACATAAAGAAAAGGTTTGAAAAAGAAAAGGCATTGATTAAGGATATAGCTGAGAGTAATGGATATTCTGTAAGTTTAATTGATGAAATAATTAGGAAACGAAAATTTAAAAACACTTCGAAATTCTTCGACCTTTCAAAATGAAAGAGAAAATCCGAAATTTGTATTGATTCCATTCGACCCTCGATTCATCCGTGGTATTGGTAAGATTTTTAAAGATATAGGTTTGACAGTGGTTCATTGATCGGGACATAAACTACAACAACTTTTAGGCATTCCAAAAGACAAAATTGAAACAAACGAAAAGTCCGGGATTTACGAAATTAGCTGTAAGTACTGTAATCAAAGGTATATTGGGCAAACTAGACCATCAATTTAAACTAGATTCAAAGAGCATATCACCCATCTCAAATATGGTAGAACAAATAAGTCCAACATGCGTTTGAGTACAACCATAAAATACATAATGGTAATTTAAGATTAATTAGGAATGTAACAAATAATAGACAGCTGGATGCATTTTAAAGGTTGGAAATCACAAAGTGTAAAAATAGTATGGATAGTGACAGAGGGCCTATCCTAAATAGCCCGCTTTATTGTTAGTGAGTCACGATTCACCGAACCGTGACAATAGTTCAGGTATAAATAGGATACAATGTTAGCATAAGGTTAGTTTTAATCATCTGCAGATGATGCCAACTTGATTGGCGAAACGCGCGTCAATTGCAGTATATGGTGTTTTAGCGTTTCGTGGAAAACTACGTCAGTGTAAAATTAGTCTTAGTCTTTTCAACATCCGATGAGGCCACTTTGTGATGAAATAATTATTATATAAAAATTAAAACTGTGAAATTCAAATACAATACGAGCTTATTTTTGTGTTAACTTTTAAGAAGATATCCATAAGATTAATTAATTAATTCATGCTCAAAGCTATAATATATAGGCCAGGTAAAATTTTCAATGTATGCTGCATCTTTCTGCGGTATATTGCATATTAAAGACTTTTATCCCAAATGGGTATAGGTAAAATCTTGCAAAGGTGCAGTGCGACAGCAGAGTATGAACGTGGAATAGCCGATCTCGCAACAAAACTTATGACTTGTGCTTGTAATTTTGCCATACCATAATTTTAAAAATTTCCAAATGGACAATAGGTATTGCCATAAAAGTAACTTTTAACTGAAGAACACCGTTTCTTTCTAATACAATATGTCAAAATTATAATCATTACACATTCATTGTTCTCACAACGTAAACTCTCTTACTTCCCATAAACATTTGAAACATTTTCTCTATCATAAGGAAAATTAAAAAAAGCTGGCACCGGTATTTAAGTAGAGTTAATTAGTGAGGAGGTGGATGAAAATATAACCTGCACAATCAATTCACACATTTTTTAAATGACGTTTCGTTTTTATCCAAGCGCCTTTAAAATAAGGATGGTTGTCTGTGTTTATATTTTATTCCTACGGTCAGCTATTTTAGTCTCTTTAGATTTTCTGTGTTGTGTAAAAGATGTTCACAAATTATTTCAATTCTTGAACAGACAACTTTAATTGACGCCATTTTTAAACAATCTGAGTGGTTCACTATGAATGATGCATTTAAACAAAAACATATTTCAATGATACATTCGCCTTGGATGATTCATCCAGGATGATCATCAAAATGGAACCGTCTAAACGTGCCTTTAGTTACAAATTTTATTCCTTAAAGCAATGTTTAACAATCAGTTTAATTAAACAGGAAACTAAATATTATATTAATGTGCAAATTCTTATTAAATTTCCTTGCTTATTTAAAAAAAAAACAGCAGTTATTGATGAAGTTGTTTCCACTCTGTAATGCGTTTCGTTTATATTATTTAATTTCATAGCATTCTGGTCAAAACACTTGATCTAAAATTAGTTGAATACTTTATTTCTATTGCGGCCTTGGTAAACAATAATAATAAATCAGACATCTTTACCATGAATTACTTCTTGAGACACTTATCAAACAAACTTATTATGTTCACAATAAACATATTTTTAAGTATACTTCCAGTTAAAAATCAAAAATTTCCTAAATGAGGTATTAGTTATTGACAAATTATTTTAGAATTTCGATTTGAAAACCATTATGTTAGAAAATAAGGTTGTGGTGATAGAAAATTGATCCAGATAACAGTATTTATTTATTATTTGACATTAATCAAATTGCTAATGACTGGCTGATAAGGCAACTTAATATACACAAAAATATTAAGAGATTTCTACAACACTTCCCCTCTAGACTTGTATATTTTCTTAAGCAAAATCTGTATTTCCCAGTAATCCCAGTCTAATCGAATTTCGACATTTTTCAACATCTGTGTTTAGTTCTGGCATGTAATCACGATTTTTTGAAAGCTTTTTAGCTCCTTGATTGTCGTTAGGAGGATAATTTACGTAGAGCTTATAGGATTAACAATGTACTCGGTTTATTTTTTAAGATTAAGACGAAATAAATTTTGCACACGTTTATTAAAATATTTTTGTTTTTTCTTCTATTTGCAAACGTGGGCAAAGAAAAAAGAAACAGTCAAAAAATTTGAATCTACAAACTATATGAATGAAATATAATTTCTTAATTTTAAAAAATAAATTAGACATTTTCTGGAGTAGTATTCTCCAAAACAATACTTTATCCATAATAATACTAGTTTCGAAAACTAAAACGAACAATATTAAATTAATCAAACGAAATCCATCTCTGTGCACTAACGTACACGTCATGCTTAGAATTTCACTTTACGATGGTATAACATCACTCAAACTCCTCTTACGAAACACTTTCCTCTGCCAATTATTATACAGCATTTGTTGTGTTTCGCAGAGCTCACATTAATCACTCTTAATATTTTGATATTCTTCAAGTTCTCGAATCATACTTCAGGAATTTTTGTAGTAAAATTGATTCTATTGCAGCTTCTGTCAATTCCATATATTCTGCCTCGGTTTTCTGAACGATGTTCAAAGTTTCCCTTAACTGGAACTCGATTTTTGCGTTCATCTACCCCAGTCTCATTTTCATTCCGTGTTCTTTTAGATCGTACTCGAATTCTTTATTGCAAAATTCTTTGCCATTGTCAGATTGAACACGTTTAATTTTTCGTCCTGCCTGCT
The DNA here is from genome assembly GCA_029963845.1 of Rhamnusium bicolor. Lineage (NCBI taxonomy): Eukaryota > Metazoa > Arthropoda > Insecta > Coleoptera > Cerambycidae > Rhamnusium > Rhamnusium bicolor. Next base: position 47,751 of record JANEYF010005186.1, on the reverse strand, counting down.
TCTCCACAAAGATTTTATAATCATTTAATAACTGGAATTCCTCATTTTTTTTCAGTCGGGAGACATAAACAAAGACTTTTTCAACTAAAAGAACTGTATTTTTCTTCAAAATCACATCGCAACCTTTATCAGTAACTTTACTTACAGACATCAAATTTACACGCAAATTTGGCATGTGCAGGTTATCTGTTAAATTAGCAGTATTTTCCTGTGTTCCCACTACCATTTTGCTTTGATAGTTGTTGACGTATTGTTTGCCAAGGTCAGAATTCCACGTTCAGATTCTAAATATTAGAATTTATCTTCATTTCTGCAAATATGAGCACTGCATCCACTATCTAAGCGCCATATATCAGTTGCACCTGCTGCACTGTATGTCATTCCCATAGTCATTGAATTTGTCTTTTGAGCCATTTCCTTTTTTCCAATGTGAGATTTCATTTTTTTGTAGCAATTTGCAGCCTTATGTTAAATTTTTCCACATTTATGACATTTGAACTTGAATTCATCTTAGTACTCTCCCGCTGACTGTTTTTTTTTTGCTGTTTAAATTTATTTGCTCTATTGAAATTTCTCTTCATAATCATAGCGTTTTATATTTCCTCATAAGAATTTTCCTTGCGAGCATCATTTTCCTCTATTATTTTGATTCGCAGTGTTTCTGGTTCAGATAGCGGATCACATGATTCAATAGCAAATCGAAAATCAAAAGTTCTTTGGTAGAATTACAACTTCAATTCTCATGTTGTTTAGTTTATCCACTTTTCAAATGCTCGTGAACGTTATCTTCTTTCTGCATTAGTTGCAATATGAGCTGTTTGAGCAAAGAGCTTTTCTCTTTCGACTAATAAATCTCTTCTAATTTTAACCATACATCACGCGACGTAATACACTTCTAAATTTGTTTCAATTCAGAGGTATTAATGGATAAATTAAAATCTGACCTTGCTTCTTCGCAAGTTTTTATCTGAATTGTCAAACATTTCGAACCATTTGCTTATGTCACCGGTTTTGGATCCTCTCCACTGTTGTATTTCCAAGCTTCGTCAATAATGTTTCTACTTGAATTATTCACGTGTCATAATTTTCCTTATTAACAATTCAATGTCTGTGTTGTCACCAGATATCCAACACAAAACTAAAAATCGTTTTGAAAACTTTTCTGTCGATAACCAAAAATAGGTCTGGACAAGTATTTTCTCATCATCATTATCCAATTTAAAATTAATTTAAATTAAAATAATTTTCAAGATATAACAAGAAAACACAATTTACTTTGTTTTTATCACTATTTTATTATAACTTCACGTTATTGCAATTTCGGCACTTAATGTGCCATTTTCAAACGATTCTGAAGATGGAACGTTAAGTGCCGAAACTACAGTAACGAAGTTATAATAAAATAGTGATCAAAAGGCCCGCCGGGGGGGGGGGGACGAATTAAATTGTGTTTTCTTGTTACATCATCATGATTGATTTTCACAAAGTAATTTACACCATTCAATTTTTGAAAAATAATTTTCAAAATAAAAGTTTTTGATTGAATGCAAAATTACCGTTGACACTATTTCTCTGTAACGACTCATCCGGAACAAAAATATTACCTTTTGACTTTTATGAGAAGTACCTTCTCTAGCACACTAATATGCAACATTTTTCTTTTTAATGAAACGAGTTTTGTACCATCTAAAGTATATTCACGGAGACCAGTCGGGAGACATAAACAAAGACTTTTTCAACTAAAAGAACTGTATTTTTCTTCAAAATCACATCGCAACCTTTATCAGGAACTTTACTTACAGACATCAAATTTACACGCAAATTTGGCATGTGCAGGTTATCTGTTAAATTAGCAGTATTTTCCTGTGTTCCCACTACCATTTTGCTTTGATAGTTGTTGACGTATTGTTTGCCAAGGTCAGAATTCCACGTTCAGATTCTAAATATTAGAATTTATCTTCATTTCTGCAAATATGAGCACTGCATCCACTATCTAAGCGCCATATATCAGTTGCACCTGCTGCACTGTATGTCATTCCCATAGTCATTGAATTTGTCTTTTGAGCCATTTCCTTTTTTCCAATGTGAGATTTCATCTTTTTGTAGCAATTTGCAGCCTTATGTCCAATTTTTCCACATTTCTGAAATTTGAACTTGAATTCATCTTAGTACTCTCCCATTGATTGTTTTTTTTTTGCTGTTTAAATTTATTTGCTCTATTGAAATTTCTCTTCACAATCCAAGCGTTTTATATTTCCTCATAAGAATTTTCCTTGCGAGCATCATTTTTCTCTATTATTTTGATTCGCAGTGTTTCTGGTTCAGATATCGTATCACATGATTCAATAGCATATCGGAAATCAAAAGTTCTTTGGTAGAATTACAACTTCAATTCTCATGTTCTTTAGTTTATCCACTTTCTCAAATGCTCGTGAACGTCATCTTCTTTCTGCATGAGCTGTTTGAGTAAAGTAGCTTTTCTCTTTCGACTAATAAATCTCTTCTAATTTTAACCATACATCACGCGACGTAATACACTTCTAAATTTGTTTCAATTCGGAGGTATTAATGGATAAATTAAAATCTGACCTTGCTTCTTCCCATGTTTTTATCTGAATTGTCAAACATTTCGAACCATTTGCTTGTATCACCGGTTTTGGATCCTCTCCACTGTTGTATTTCCAAGCCTCGTCAATAATGCTTCTACTTGAATTCTCCACGTGTCATAATTTTCCTTATTAACAATACAATTTACCTTGTTTTATCACTATTTTATTATAACTTCACGTTACTGCAACTTCGGCACTTAACGTGCCATTTTCAAACGATTCTGAAGATGGAACGTCAAGTGCCGAAACTGCAGTAACGTGAAGTTGTAATAAAATAGTGATAAAAAATAAATCAAATTGTGTTTTCTTGTTACATCATCATGACTGATTTTCACAAAGTAATTTACACCATTCAATTTTTGAAAAATAATTTTCAATATAAAAGTTTTTGATTGAATGCAAAATTACCTTTGGGACTATTTCTCGGTAACGACCGGCACAAAAATATTACCTTTTGACTTTTATGAGAAATAACTTCTCTCGCACATTAATATGCAACAGCATTCGATCTTGAATATCCCAGACATTATATACAAGATTTCTCTGTTGGACTATTTAAAGAAAAACGTTTCAGACATACAAGCTGTACGCGGATTTGGATAAGCTTTCTGATAAATATTGGATAGCAACTTTTACACATTTTATACGTATATAAATAAATATATTATGCATTGCACATTATCAAATTACAGAAATGACAAATCAAATAACTCTACAAACAGTTAGCAACCGGACTAATTCCACGTCGCGTTCCGAGTATAGAATAATTTGGCGGCCTAGATAATATTAATAAATACAACATAAAAGCACTGGCTTATTATCTTTTATATTATACTATATGTGGGTAGTTAGAAAAAAGAAAACTTTTCATAACAATAATTTATTTTAGTCAGTACTTTGCGTATTTGCCAGCTATTAAAAACTTTATGGGTACCTAGCATTTTATGATTTAATAATGAAATTTTATAATTTACTATAGTCCCTACTATAATAACGTAGAAATTATAATATTATGTAAATTATGACCACACAAATATAATTTATGACCCAAAGCACTATTAAAATTTGTTTCACCTCATATTATAAAGGTGCATATTAGTTTTCTGTTACATAAAACTAAATAAGGTGCTTTTTTCTTTGCAGGTACTGTAATTAAATTCCCTTGAAATATTGACATGGGTGGTATAAAAAGACAGAAGAATAAATTTGCATGATTAAAAAAAAACTGCAGTTAATTATTGATTTACCGCTTGAGCCCATATGCGAATTTATGTATATTGATGAATATATGAAAACGAAACTAGTATTGCCAGCTACAGAATATTTATATATGGTGAAACCCAGTAGTATACAGAATGCAGATTAAACAGTTTCGAATTTAGGATGAATATTGAACTGGAATGCTTATAAGCAATTAAGAAACATTACCACGCATGCAATGGCACGGAATGAAATGGCTTATTTTAACTTAATTTTAAACAATAAAAATTCTAAGCTACTATGGAAAGAACCAAAGTCACTAAATATAACAAAAAATGAAAAACATGACTTGCTTATAACCCTCCAGGATCAAAATCTAATTAATAACCATTTTGTGGATAGTATACCACAAAAACTAAGACGTGTTGATATCGATGATGTGGAAAATTACTATTCACAAAATATAATAACTGATACAGTCTTTCGGTTTAGACTTGCTTCTGAGAAAGAAATTGCAATTGAAAATAAAAAATTCTTCCCGAGGATGTGATGGCTTGAATATTAGCATAATTAAGTTATGTCCTCCATATATCCTACCCTTTCTAGTTCACATAACTAACTCTATATTATTCAAATGTATGTTTACTACCTGCTAGAAAAATGTCTTAATTACACCTATTCCAAAACATAGTGTACCTCAAAGCTTACCTGATTTAAGGACAATTAATATTTTGCCAGAAATATCAAAATTAGTAGAGAAAACAATAGAAATTGAGTTAACAGAACACATAGATGCTAATAACATTTTACCAGATACGCACTCTGGATTTAGATCAGGACACAGCTGTACCACCGCCTTATTACACATTACGGACGATATCATTCAAGCTACTATCCATGGAAAATGTACTGTTCTTATGCTGCTAGATTTTAGCAAACTTTTGACACTATCGATCATAATATTTTACTTGCAATTTTTAGATCTTGTGGGATAGGTGTTGACGGCTTACAATTATTAAAATCATATTTAATTGAGCGCACTCACTGTGTTACTCTAAAAGGTAACATATAAGACCCAAGACACTTATCAACAGGGGTTCCTCAAGGATCTATCCTAGGACCTCTTCTGTTTACAATTTATACCAATCAGTTTGCAAAATATCTTCAGTATGGTAATGTTCATATGTATGCTGATGACACTCAGTTATACCATTCCTTTTATATTAAAGATTACGTAACAGCAGAATTTAATATAAATTTTGATTTAGAAAAGTCTTCTATTTCCTCAAATCATTGCCTCATTCTTAACCCAAAAAAAATCAGCGGATATTCTATTTGGAAAAAAGTCGGACACCTTCACATTAACAGAAATCCTTAATATCAACGTTAATATGACTAGAATACAACTGTCTAAATCTGATAAAAATTTAAGTTTATTAACAGATCAGTCACTGAGGTTTCGCGATCATGTATCTAAAATTATTCAAAAGGCATATACAGCGCTAAAATTACTCTACCCTCATAGTGCAAGTCTTGATCAGGACTCTAGGAAAATGCTCTGTGAAACATTAGATTATCGCAATTTACATTCTGTATATCTGTTTACGGCCCTTTTCTCGATAAAGACTATGTAACTAGAATAGAGCGTTTGCAAAATTCCTGTATTAGATTTATATTCGGCATAAGGAAATATAACCGGGTCTCTCATAAATTAAGTGAGCTACGATGGCTGAATATGAAAAACCTAAGATTATTTAAATATGTATCAATCTATTTTACTTTAAATTTATATATTCTTTTTTTCATTTCATTAATTAATTATATCATAAATCCATTTAAATTAATGTAAATATGAAAACGTCGCTATATTGCAATTCTTATTTTATTTTCATTTTTTTTTTTAATTTTCTCTAACCGTAGCTTTAAGAAAGTTAAGAGTATCTATATATTTTCTTATATCTAATTTTTCACAATTACAAAGGTTGAGTGGAAGAGCACAATTTTGTGAACTCCCCCTTGAGATTTCTGATTATTTCAAAGTGTTAATATACCAACATTGTATTATTATACTTTTTTTATATTAATCAGAAATAAAGATATTTATTATTATTATTATTATTTTCGGAATATCTGATGTCGGACAGTCCTCCCGTGGGTTCCGACGCCTCACGGGAATCGCACCGGTGCATTAACTACAGTCATTCCCCACATCCCGCAGGGTTAGTGATTATAGATACCAAAATCGTGTGCCCTAAGCAGACGGAGAGAACCCTGAATGACTGCCTTGTGCATTTGGCCTGCCAGCCACTCGGCGCTAATTTTTGGCAGGTCGGTATGGTCTTCAGTACCGAGAGCAGCGTAGGCTTTATCCTTCCGAGTACACCGATTATTACGATGACCATCTTGAAGTAACCTGGGTACAGCATTTGAAGCTCGTACCGAAGATCGCGGTATTTGGTCAGTTCCTCCTCCTTCAAGGTGATGTTTTTTCCGCAGATGCCGAGAACTCGATGACATACATCACCTTGAGTTGATGGTCGAGGAGGACTGTCAGGCTTGTTGGCTTGGATCAGCATGACCGTCGGGAACGAGTAGTTCAAGCAAATCCGGCATTGATGGTAGTATAGCACTCGTAGCGCCGCGTTGGCATTGATGGTAGTATAGCACTCATAGCGCCGCGTTATGTCGGTGGATGTAGGCCGAAACCGCGGATACAGGGCATGCAGATAGTATGTGCATAAGCGATTCCGGCGCCCGACGGCAGGTCCTGCAGTTGATGTCAGGAACTTCTACACGCCACACGCGGCTACAGTTGACCAAGGTGTAGATAACACCATATTGGCAGGCCATAATGAATCCTCGGTCTCCGACTTAAGCCCAGCTGGCTTTAGAAAAGCGAAAACCAGCATGATCGATAAACTCAGTGTTTCAATGTTCTTATAGAAGACACCATTTTATCGCCGTGCTGCCGAAACAAATTTTCCTGTTCGGCAGCTCTAATTTGGATTTGCTTTTGCCTTTGTTGCACACCCAGATATGTATAGGTCTCTGCAGCATCCAGATGTCATAGGATGCTTCCGTCTGCGAGCTGCGCATCTTCAAAGAATTCTCCGCATCGTCCTCTCTTGAGGTGGATGACTGCACATTTGTCCAACCCGAACTCCATACAAATTGCCCGAGTCTTCGACCACTCTAAGAGCGTTTTGTAGTTCGAGCTTTCGCGAGGCATAAACTTTAAGGATATAAAATAGATGGGTGACTTAATGCCTCCGGTCGCTGAGTGATCCACATTGATATCCATGGGTTTGGGAGAGCCCAACAGACAACGGCAGCAGTAAGATGCAGAAAAGGAGAGGACTCAGGGAGTCACCCTGGAAAACTCCTCTTCTAAATACCACCTGCTCTGTCGTGACCCGCTGTACACCTGATGTTATAGTGAAGCGAGTATTCCAGAGTGGCAGCAGCTGTTCTATGCATCTCACTAGTGGTGCTGGTACCGCAAGACATTCGAGCAAGTACACCAATAGCTCGTGCGATTTTGTATCAAATGCCTTGCGGTAATCAATCCAGGCTATCAATAGATTGCGCTTATATTGCACAGAAATCTGTGTAATACAGCGGTCTATCAGTAGGCTGTCTTTGCAACCTGCCGTGCGTTTCTTGGCACCACGCTGCTCGTGTATCTGCTGGAAGACCGGATCAACAGATCTCAGTGTCCTAGCATACAAGATACGTGTAAATATCTTGTAGCAGGAGTTAAGGCAAGTGATCGGCCTATAATTCTTCGGGTCGGAAAGATCCCCCTTTTTGGGGCATAGTACGTCCCTCGATTGTTATTATTATTATTATTACTATTACTATTTTCGGTTGCTCGACGCTGGACAGTCCTCCCGTAGCCTCCGACGCCTCACAGGTGTCGCGCCAACACATTAACAACAGCCACTCCCCACATACCGCAGGGTTAGTGACTGTAGAGAGTAATAGTTATTCAAATTGACCACCTGTTGTTTAATTTCAATTATAAACATACGTTTTAAATCACCATCAGCTCGGTAATTTAAAACGTGACGCGTGCTTACACCCATACCGCCTGGGTTCAAAACTGATCCGGATCAAGTCGATGGACAGGTTAAAGATTCGTACCCTACGACAAAGTGGAGCGTTCGACCAAATTTCCAGGTTAGGAGTGGCAGTGCTTACTAGACTTACCAAATCATGCTGCTATTCTGTACCTGTACAAGGTAGATGTACGATTTCTATATTTTATTTCGAATATGTCGCATAGGTATTCAACGTATGTTAATTATATTCAAACGTCGTTAATTGTATTCAAACGTGCAATTTCCGGACTAAAAGTACGATGGAAATGTCGTATGTTTGGGTTATCGTAATAAGTTTTTTTTTCACCATTTGTCAGATCGTAAGTGACACATGGCAAGTGCTTCTCTTAGACAAAATAAGCAAAATGAAGACCTGAACATCCTATTCGGTAGTCGTAGAAAAATTGTAGTATTCTACTCGCGTGTAACGCCTGTTACTCATTCGGATGAATTACGACATTCGCTTTCGTGTCATAAACTTCATTCTCATGAGTAAAAGCCATCATTACACGCTTGTTGTATAATATACTATTATTTATGGAAGTGAAAATCGTTGCACTTGTAAAACGGATCGACACATGGGTAAAGACGTAAGTCACCGATCTGTAATCGAATTAGTGCGAAAATTTCAAAAAGTGTGGTTGATAAAAAAAATATTAACCAAGAGTTCTGGACGAAGCAGCACAGGTCAAGGTTAAGGCTAAGTTAACCTATATTTCCGTTGGTTCGGTACATAACGTACTCGAAGTAAATAAGTTCTTTCCTTAAAACTGCAAATTCATCGAGTGCTAGTTGAAGATGACTATGACAGAAGAATTTAATTCCGTGATGAAATTAAAAGATTTGTTTACGTTATGATTCGACCTTTTTCTTAAATGGGTTTGTCAACAAACATAATTGTAGGTACTTGGACCATGAAACTTTACATCTGTTTCGGAAGGACCATACACAGTTTACCGAAGAGATCAATGTGTGGGCTGTTATTCTAGGAAACAAGACCATCGAGCCTATTTTCATGGAACAAAACCTGAAGAGGTGTTCAAGAATGGCAGCAATATATCTAGATTTAAGTTTCTATTTGTAGATGTTATATAAGTTTTACAATGCAAAAAGGACGAGAATACTACAATGAAATTAACATCTTAGTAACATTTTATGACCAAATCCCTCATTGAGAAATATGCACTCTATAAATTTCTAAAATTAAATCTAAGAATTAAAAATAAGACAAAGTAGAATTTTTACTGCTCCCCAACTGTATGTTACAAACGTGAATAAAATAACAAGAAAATAGCATAATTTATGTAGGCAATTCATGCAACAATTGAATAAAAAAAATAAATAAAAATAATGGCACTCGCACAGATGAAATATTTTCTTTAATATTTAATCTTCCCATCATATTTGGATATGAATATGCTGCAGCATTGCGAATATGCCTCGTCGGAGCAATATTTCATTCCCAATAACGCTACACAAATGGAATTTGCGCTAGAGTTAATCAAGAAAAAACGCCAGCGAGAAATCACAGAAATTTGTATTTTAAAAACCAGCTCGACAGAAAATTATTAAAGCAGCGGAAATACTTGCCATTTTTCAGGGTCAGTAATTATATTACAGGTGTATTAGATAAACACACCACACAAAAATTTATGTGGTGCGTTTATTTATACACCTGTAATATATGCAACCAGTACAATCAGTACTCACACAGGAAACCAGCATGTACGCTGCAGAAAACTGGGATAAACGTATATAATATTATAGGTAGAATAAATTTTATTCCTCAGTTACCAATATGACCGCATATGGAGCGGTGTTTGGCATACGGTCCGCTAATATTTTTGCATAAAACACTTTTACCAATATTACCGGTACAGTTACAAAAAAGGATTTTTTTTATGATTTGTGTATAATGTTTTATGTATGTAGTCTATCCTGGAAATTAGTCGATAATGCTGACTTTGAGGTTTCTTTGCAAAATATATACCAGGTTTTCCTTTAGTGTGTATAAAAATGTTTTGGGCAATATTGTAGAAGACGTATGAAATAAATTCTTGTGGGTGACAGTGGATGAAACATTAATAGTCAGTAAACGAGTTACAACAAACCACAGCACACAATATGGAAATAATTGTGACACGTGCATTATTCCGTATAAGTGTTCAAAATAATAATAATGTACTAGTGGCAGCTGCTGAAATTTGGTTATGTCATATCATAGTATAGGAGCATGGGACCCAAGCAATACTTTATAATACAATTATCAAGATTAAATAAAGAAGTTCTGCAGAAAGAAATTGCAATTGAAAGTTGAGAAAATTGTGTGCCTCCCCAGTATTTTTCAAGTATTTGCAGAACTTTTTTTTCCAGAATCAAGTAGAGAATATATGGAAATATATAGAGATTTCTAATTTCAACAAAAAATATTGCTATTTATTAAGTATACCGTTTTGAAATTTTATTTTAAATTAGTTAAGATTGTCAGCAACATTTTAGGTGACATATTAAATTAGGTGAATGTGGTACTACCTGAAGAGACATAATGAATGAAAGAAGAAAAAAGGTACAATTTCGGGGAAAAAAATTGAAAAATTTTATTACATTTCTGGATGAATCTCGATGAATTATAATGGAAAAACGTAACTTTTATGGGAAAAAATCTGTGCCTGTGGTATCGCGATAACAACCACAGTTTTTGATATAAAGCTTTCAAATTTGGTACACTTGTTCTAAAGGCCAAAGAAAATGAAAAATTCGATGATGAGCAAAATTGGCCAGCTGAAAGGGGGGTCCACTGGACCCACCTTTTTTTGTATTTGACTTTACAAAAAAATATATTCTTGATGAAAAAAGCATGTCTACTATATCAAGCGAATACAATATATTTTCCAAGTACTTAAATAAAGCTGATGTAAACTGAAATTTTGTACGCATTTGACCTCAAAGAATTAGGTTAGGATAAATCTGGCAGTTTTACATTTGAAATATCTAATTTAGATACAAAAATGTCAATGTCAATAAGAAGAAATTATTAAAATATATGACATGAATTATTATCGACGGTATCGAAGGACGCTGATAATTATTAAAAAAATTGTATGAAACACTTCAAGGTACGTTTTTAAAATTTAATTGAGGTAAGTGAAGAATTAAATAGAATGATTTTTTTACATCAGGATGATATATACTAGTATAAGAAAGTTATGTGCTGGCCACATCAGATATTTCAGTGTGCAAATGGAGAGGTGTAACTTTATAAAAACTAAATATTTTTTGATAAAATTTGAAATCTGTCGATATATTTTCCAACCGATTATGAAAAGAAAAAAAAATGTTTTGCAAATATTGTACAAATTCTCTAAAAAATAACCCGGTGAGGCAACTCCTTTTTCGCAAATTTCAACGGGAACACAGGAACCTGGGATACAAAATAATGTGTAAAATTCGTGAAAATTCTCTGCGTGGTTTGTCAGTGCTTAAACTGCCTGTCCATATGTCCATGTGAACTATTTAGAATTTGCACCATTAATCTCGGTAGATGTAGAACATTTATTTTCCTTGTGCAAACATGTACAGTTTATTTCAACCTTATTTTCAACATAAAAACGTCGGCTTCTTTGATCCCTTTACCGCCGTCAAAGAAGCCGACTTCTTTATGCTGCAAAAAAGTTTGAAATAAACTATACAGACCAAATTTAACAGCCATAAATGCAGACTTCAGTCATTCTGAATAATACATTACATCAAGCGGTAGGTATTTCATTATTCATTTTATACTTTTGCTTTTATTTGTTGGCGTATGTCATTCTGTCAACCATGAAACAGTACCAGCTACCGGTTCTGGGCTCTGATCCGGTTTCTTCTCTCAGAAAATTGGTACCTGTCGACATTAAGTGTAAATATGCATGAAATTTGCTAATCTACTTGCACCTTTAGTTTATTTATTCAGAGTAACATTTTCCACTAGTAAATCAAATTATTTTCGTTCAATGTATATACAAACTGTATTAAATCTTCCTTGCGAATTACCACATTAAATACTTTTACAAAAAAGGTTCACACACTTTTGGCCAATTTGAAATTGAAATATGAGATAATCACAGGTAAAGTACATTTAAATTTATTTTAAATTGAAATTCTTCTATAACTAATTGGCCATCGTATATCTTACGTTAATAAGTTTGCAATCTACGTCCAAGTTATTCTGTGCTTGTATTTATTACCTAACAGACAGATTATTATAATGAAATTGATTTAAATTTACAATTTTATCATTACTATTTTATAACTGACAGTATAAAGCGTCCACAGTAGCATATTTATGTCATGTAATACACAATTTCGCTAGAATAGAAACTTAAAAGGTCACAACCAATCAATTCTTGAATACATTTTCTGAAATAATAGAATTTATTCAATTATTGGTGACCATTATTTTTTATGTAACTATTATTTATAACTGACATATATTAATATAAATGTGCGTTTATACTAATACTAATATGGCAATAACTCATTGCACAACTGAATTCATTAAAATCGCATTTTATTTTAAAAACGGCATTATGTTGCAAAATCAAATAAAAATTACAGTGCGCATTTTGTTTTATATCCTATTAAACAAAAAAAAATTGAGTAATATTCAAAACGAGGATCAAGAATTTATATTCTCTCAGGCAGCACTTAACGCTTTAAGTTCCTTTACTTTTTATAAGTCTAACAAACTCTACAAACAGTAAAGCAACTGGCAAGAAACAACAATATTATCTTGATATAGGTGCCAAGGCATGCAGGAATAAAAGGGATTGATATTGCTGATAGCCTTGCAGGATCATCATTCAACGGACCAAAACTATTTTGTGGAAATAAAAACCACAAAAAAAGAGCTCGAGAGCTGCTCGAACTCAGCAGAACAAGAGTTAAGGATATTAACGGACCCCACTGCGGAGACCGCGGAACATATACTTTGGTCATACAAAGTCCTAATCCGTCAAAGGCTACGACATTTGGAGCAGGTATCCACAGAACCTGTCGAGGTGGAAACCACAGTTCTCAAGAAAATTTTATGCATCTTCAGAATGAGGATACATATAGATATTTGGTGAATAGATATAAGGGTTATCACAAAAGATCTGTTTAGGTCGCACTGTAGGAAGGCCACTAGGGCCTTAACGACCCAGTCGTAATCTAATCTAATCTAACATTCAAATGGATGGTATTTAAGAGCAATAATATGTTAAAATCTATATTATCGTGAATTAAACTGGTAAATGACGTAGAAAATTCAAAAACACTATATATACTATTCCATGTGTGAATACGGTAAATTATAGGTGAATTATCTAGATCTTTCAATGTGCGGCTCACTGAACACACGAATTCAGTGTCGTGCACTTGTCTATATTGCCGCCCTAGTGACCCAAACCCCTTTGTGAGAATAATTCGGTCAACAATTATAGAAAATAAATCGTTTATTTCTTAAATATTTAGTAACCCGTAATATATTAATATGACAATTTGGTGGGAATAGGCCAACTAAAACAGAAAAACTACTTGTTTAATTTAGTCGACATTTCGCTATATTTATTAGTAGTACTAGTATCCTCAGGACTAATTAAATTGACTTTTTCTTTTTTTATAATAAATAAAAAAAATAAATAAATAATCTGTACAAATTTGAATTATATGATCAATCATAAAGTGACCCATACTTCTATCCAGTTCAGTTTATATTTAAATGAAAGTAAAATCTATGTATAATTCAGTTTACTTGAAAATGTCCGAATAGCATGAAACTAGTTGTAAAAATAACAAATAAAGTGAAAATTAGACAAGTAATAAAAAAAGGGTTTATATTTTTTTTAAACAAGTTTATAATAAATAAGTAGTAAATTAAATAGCAAACAAAAACTGTAACAAGTTGAAGTAAAGACAACATAAAACATACAAATGGTCTTTAACGTTTTAACTATACAAGCAAATTTGATGTTCATCGTTGAAACGGTATATACAAAAACCGCCGATAGTGAATTACCCTAACAGCACGAAACGTCTTAAGACGTAAAAATAGTACATTGTAATACAAGTGTGGCAAGGGTTTTATTGCAAAACGATATATGAAAGTAGGAACACGAGCGCAGCGAGTGTTCCTATCATATGAGTTTTGCAATGAAGCTTGCCACATGTGTGTTACATACTATTTTTTCTACGGTTGTGAAGTTTTTTCCCTTAAAGTCTTTCCAAAATTTAAAATTTGCCGCCTGTCAGATTTTATTCAAAATAATAAAGATCAAGTACTGCTCAAACGGTTGTCATGACTATCAAACAAAACAAATTGTTTTGCTAAACTGACGCGTTCTGTCTTGTATCTGCTGCTTTTGAAGAAGTGATGAATTCAGACGAAGATATTCCTGCAGAAATTGTTGCAGCCGCTGAAAGTGTGACTTATGACCTTCTTCCACGTAAATCGAAAGAACCTTATAAGAAGGAAAAACTTCTTTTCGTAAACTAGTGCCGTCAAAAGAAGGTGAATGTTTATATGGAAGTGGTCCTACTCACCTATTTCGCCGAAAAGGCTAAAAGTTGAAATCTTCTATACGATGTGATCAATTGCTCAATGCACAGAAGCACTCTGTCATTGGAATAAAATGTAGATATTTCGAAGTTTCCGAAACTAATTGTGTTTTTAAAAGAGAATGTGTAGGATAGAAGGCAAAGAAATCTGAAGTATTTACCAGAGAACAAAATAATGCGTTTTACACCTGATGACACATTTTTACTTCTAAAGGTAATACAAATTTCAGTTTTTTCAATCTATTATAATAATACATTATTTTAGGTAATTTTAATTATTGGAGTGGCTGGTGCCCTCAGAAGGGAGGAGTTGATGAATATTACCATAGATAACATTCAGGACAATGGAGAATTTTTGCGCATAATCATTCCAGATTCTAAAACTCATAAATCTAGAACGTTTTCGGTTACAAAAGGAGATAATTGGTTGGATTTTTATCGTCATGTTCAATTTAAACCTGCATCCATATGACATAAATGATTCCTCACTCAATACAAACATGGCAACTGTACAGTTCAAGTGGTAGAGATAAACACGTTTGGACAGATGAAAAAAAAAGCAGAATATTTAAAACTTCCCTAACCTGAAAGTTTTACTGGGCACTGCTTTCGCCGAATGTCAGCGGCTCTTCTGGTTGACGCTGGTGCGGATCTTACCAGTATGAAAAAACACGGTGAGTGGCGTTCTTCAACAACAGCAGAAGCATATATAGAAGATAGTGTTAACAAAATAAGTGTCTCCAAGAAAATAATCGCCGACAACGAAAATGCCATAAATATTGTTCCAGATGTAAATATTTCTAGTATTTCTAACAATGTAAATGTTTTTCCACGCATTAATTTAAGTAATTGCAATTCCTGTGTAATTAATGTACATTTATTGAATTTAATTGTTACTACCAGTTAAATAATATAATTCTTTAAGGTAAACACACTTTTATTCTGGTGTGTGAAGGTGTAATCGAGACGTGTGGCAAAGTTACATTTTCCGCAGTCATTTTGAAGTTAGAAAATTTGACTTTCAACACAATCGTAGAAAAATACATTTTATAGATACCTTCTTAGAAATGTTCCATTACAACATTTTTAAAATGTCCTTTAAACGCGCTCAGGACATTTTTAACAAAGCATTCATCAAAAAAGCCCGCCAACCTTCATTCATCCCAAACTAACCAAAAAAAGAGCTTTATACTTATTTCTAAATATGTTTTTATAATTTCCAAAAATTAACAGGAAAATATTTGAATTTTTTTATTATGTCAAATGTCAATTCATGACTGTCATTAAAGAACAGACAGAAAAAAGAAATAATAGAACTTGATCAAACTGGGATGAATGTTTGAGTAATGCAGTGAATTAAATTCCAACAATAAAACTACATTTATGTAATTAATCACAATGGGTTTATCTCGCAGTTTTTATGGGTACAAAAAATGCAAAAAGTATACCCATCTTCTCGTATCAATTTGATTTAATCTCTAGAAATTTAAATTAAATAAAGAAAGTTTATCATATTCATGAGTTAAAAAAAATAATAATTTATAACTGTTACAGATCTTCAGAGCTGACGTAATCATATTGGCCAAGCCGAAAAAATAAAGTTTATTTCCAGGTAATGAGGTGGAATTTTGTTTACCTTTGCTCGCTAGTTTAAATCAATAGGGAATATAATACGTAGAATTCACTTACTACAAATCAGTATGATAAATTAAGTCATAGGTAACACCAAGTCAAAAATGAAAATAATGTGAGAGAATCGGGGTAATTGGTGATATTTGTTTTTCCAACAATAATTGTTTTATAAACAACATTCACATCAATAATAATGAAATTGAATAGATATTCTGGTGAACACATTATTATTAACTTTGATGTCTTCAATAATGATATTAAAACAATAATTTGATATTTTTCTGTTGGCTACACTTACATTTTTTTGTCTGTGGACGATAGAGCGAAGATGGCATATGAATTTAGGAGACGTTCAAATGTGCCTTGCGATGCTTAAGGTGCATAATGCAAATGCGTTTTGTTTATTATCCTTTCTTAATTAATTAAAACAGGGTTTTTTTTTGAAGGAACAGTTTTCTTCAAGACTTTTACCAGTGGACTCTCACCATACTCCTTTAGCCATTTAACTTAAAAATACGGAGGTGCATATTAGAAAACCTCCGTATGCAGATAATTTTAATTACAACTTTCATAAAACTGATTTAAGTGTGTTATATGAAAAAATCGGTAATGCTGACTGGTCAGACTTATACTCAATAAATTATGTAGACTTAGCTTGTGAATACTTTTATGATACACTATATTCTCTACTCGACTACTACGTATCTAAAACTTTACCTTTTGTATATAAGTATCCATCACGGTTTACTAGGGATATTAAAATTAATCTACGCGAGAAGAATATACAATTGCGTAAATATAATAAGCATCGCTGTGAAGAGGCACATAGAAAATTCAAAAAATTAAAAGCGTGTACTAAACTAGATTTTTAAATCTCATATAACACCCATATTCAGCAAGTCCAAACTAAAATAAGCACACATCTTGGTCATTTGTCAATAATAAGAACACTTATAGCATTCCATCAATGATGGAACAACGTAGAACTTAGAAATACTTAAGATATTATAGATAGATTTGGAGTTTTTCACAAGTACATACACACCAAGTAGTGCGCTAAGTTTTATGTCGACTAATAAAAATACGAACTTAATATCTATTGCTGATGTATCTAACAACGAGGTTTTACTATTAAGCCAAAAATGACAACGGGTTCCGACAATATCCACATTTCTAATTAAAGACTGTGCCACGGTGTTTATAGAGCCAATTAAGTTTATTTTTTTCGTTAATTATTAAATCTTACTATTTTCCCCAGAACATGGAAAACAGCACGCCTCTGTCTGATTTTCAAAAACGGCTGCTTGCAAAATATTTGCAACATTGCGATCATATCTAATTTTGCAAAGTTGTTTGAAATTTTATGCACACTTCTTTGTTCAATCCGTTGAAAAATGTTATAGTCCTCATCAACATAGATTTATGAAGGGTAGCTCCACAACCTTCTCTGTATTTCACGGTTTCTCTCAGAGATACTTGATCGCCAAGGCTAGGTAGACGTAAAATATTCCGATTTTATGAGGGCCTTTGATCGGTTAGATCATAACGTAATGGTATCAAAACTTGAGAGTGTGGGTCTCACAGGCGCCTTAATCGATTTGTTCAAGTCTTACCACAACAAGTGTCCAGTTGGTACAACACAAAGGTTATAAATCAAAAAACTTAAATGTTACATCATGTGTACCGCAGAGGTCAGTTCTGGGACCTCTTTTGTTTAACGTGTATAATAAATAATATCACATCTAGTCTAGATATAAAATACGTACTATATGCAGAAAATATGAAAATATACTGTTCAATTTCTAGCATCGTCTTAACTTACAATATAATCTTGACAGAATAAAAAACTGGTGTATAACAATACTGACTATTGTTATACAAGTTGAATTGTCCTTAAACAAAATAAATGAATTTGAATTTTGAATTTGAATTTGAATAAGTTAGCTTTGAACATTAACAAATGAAGTGTTATGTCTTTCTCCCGAAAACAGAATATTTTCTTATAGCCTTAAAAATACTTGTCTACAGAGCATAAATATTTTTAAAGATTTAGGAATATATTTTGACCCACAATTAAATTTTGAAAATCACATCCACACAATATTTGCAAAAGTAAAAAAGAATTTGGGGTTTATCATTCGCAACTTGAACGAATTTTGTTCCAGGAATGTATTAATAATACAGGGTTAATAGTAATTAACCCTGTATTACGCTTTTGTTCGTTTGTACTTGGAGTACGCATCCGTAATCTGGTATCCTAGATATGAAATACAAATGAGAATCTTCGAAAGTGCACAGCGAAAATTCTCAAAATGTATATCCTTTAAAATAAATGGTATATATCCACATGCTGAATATCCTCACGAATTTTTAGTAATACAGTGACAATTTCTTTAGATAAATGTAGGGAAGCTCAACCTTATAAAAAATTTTGAATTTAAAAATCGACTGTTCAGACATTGATCCAATTTAATTTAAATTCCAGACATCCTCAAATTTTTACTCAATCTACGCCTCGTACATGGTTACTTTAATCGTCACCTGTTCACACAATGTGTCAGAATTATTCTTCTATTCAAGGCCGCACTGACGTATTTAATATTAGCGTATCAAAAATTAAAACTGTGATGTTTAGTATGTGATATACACGAATAAGTGGTATAAATATGCTTGTTATTTTAAAATGTATATATTGTATTTTAAACTTATTTTGTAACGTGAACGAGTTTTTACACAATATGTGTATTGTCTAATATTATTTCATGTTATTGGTGTTAGAATAAAATAATAATAAATAATAAATAGTGCGGAGGAAGGATCGCAGGACACATACATTTGAATGTCCTATGAATTTTGGCATTTTTTTTATGATTGACATCTGGCTGGAGCTAGGACGGGGTCTACGTTTTTCTTATATGTATTTTTTCACCTTAAAATTAATAAAAAAAAATTAAAAACCCGAAAAGACAATTCGAAATATTTTTTAATGATTTAGAAAGGTATTCAATACATATTAATGTCAAATTTAACCCCAAATAAAGAAAAGATTAAATAAATGAAATTTGGGAAAAGTAAAAGAATTAAGTAAATATCACTAGATGACATGAATGGGTAGAAAATGTTACAAATACATCTATTCACTCTGAATTCTTTCCTTACATCTCATTTTCCTCAATCAAAATGTTAATTAGTAATATTATTTCATTCAATGCCATGGTTATTGATGTTCAGCAAGAACTGAGACCTCTTGCTGGGGTATCAATATTGAATAAGAAATAATTATCTCCATTGCAATGAAAATTGGTCACCAGAATAGCAATTCTGGATATACAGAGTGTCCCATATAGTACCTTCCTTCAAGGGGGTGATAGAACTAAAAAAAAATAGGTTTAGTTTTGTATATAAACATTTGCCTTGAGTCAGTTCATAAGAGAGCTACATTCCTTTAAGGGAGTAAATACGATATAGTTATTTACCAATAAATTCGAAATGTCTTAGTTGCAAAAAATTAAATTTTGACCATTCATTAATTTCATAATGTTACTTATATATTTTTCAAATTTTTATCTAAATACGATGGGATAGATACAAGAGGGGGAGGATAAATTTTCGCTATAATTTTTTTGTCTTCTTCTTTTTTAAACATTTAAATCGAAAAAAGACACCATTGTTAAAGACTGCATAAAAAGGTGCTGTTACTAAATTTTGACAGGAGCCATTGTTTTGGAGTTATTTGTATTTTAATATTGCAATACATGATAGGTATGCAATAATGGACGATAATTTCATAATTCCACAATATTTTCAACTAGGTATTGTTTTGTAGAGTAATTTAAAATATCGCTTTACGCAATAAAGCATGTAATTTAAGGACAAAAAAATATATTTTTTTTACAATAATTTTATAATTAATATTATTTTAAATTTGTGTCTTAAGTTCAGACAATAAATAAATAAATTGGTTATTTATAAACATTTGTTAAATTACATATCTCTTTACGTAAAGTGATATTTTAAATTGCTCTACCGAGCAGTAGTTGAAAATACTGTGGAATTATTTGTTTAGAGGAATATTATTGCATACCTATATTACCTATCCTGTGTTGCAATAGTAAAATACAAACAACTCCAAAACAATGGCTCCTATCGAAATTTAGTATAGTAAGAGCATCTTTTTTATGCAGTTTTTAACGCTTGTACATTTTTCCGTTTTAAATGTTAAAAAAGAATAAGCCAAAAAATTATAACGAAAATTCACCCTCACCCCCCTTGAAATTATCCTTAACAATTCAGGATAATAATTTTACAAAAAATGTAACATTATGAAATTGATGCATGGTCCAAATTTAATAACAACAACAATAATAGCAACTTAATACGTTTCGAATTTATTGGCAAATAACTGTGTTTACTTACCCACATTAAAGGGTTGTAGGTCCCTTATGAACTGATTTAAGTCAAATATTTATATACAAAACTCAACTTATTTTTTCTAGTTCTATCACACCCTTGAAGGAAGATACTTAATTATGGAACACCCTGTATATTGACAATACAATAATTGTTCACTTTCAATATTGATATAAAAACAACATCAGAGAAATTTCAACTTCAATTTTTATTGAAAATATTTCCATAATTATTGTTTAGGTTTCAATATTGTTTGGAAATCAAGTGCCACCAGAATTACTCTGAAAGTGCTTATTTTAATCCTTACTTGTCAACATTACAATTATTTCCGTGATTTTTTCGAAAAAAAAATTCTGAAAGTGGTAAGGTGGCTCACCACCCTTAAACAAGTGCTCCATTTTTTATTATATTTTTTTCATATTGCATTAAATTAAGCTTGGAGTAGATCTTTAAAATCTTACATAGTTTAGTTATTCACATCCTGATTTAATGGCGTATTTTTTTTCTTTTGCAATTTTGAAGAACTGTAACTCTTTAGGGAAGTATTTTTGGTTAAGGAAACGCTTTGTCAATATTATGATTTTTGCACAACAATTTACATATATCCTTTTAAATCATATATATTACAAATTTTCACAAATCTATAAATAGTAATACCCTCATACGAACTTTAAAGGTGTCATCCAATACTTTTATTAAATCTTAAACACAAAACTTTTAAAACGTTAAAAGCAATATGTTGTTCCAGTAACGTTATATACAAAAAGGGGCATTTATAAATTTTGGAATTGGCAAAAGCTTGTAAATATGCAAGTATCATTTTAAAATATTGTTTTCTTCTAAATAGCTTAAATTCTAGAAACCACCAGTAATTTGAGCCCAAGAATCCCGAAGATTATCAGATGTTGGAATTGCGTATATCGTATAAATCAAGTACTAGTGAATACATACGAAATATCAATGAAGCAGAAATAATTTTAATATTACGGAAAATGGAAAGTAAATACTGTAATTTCGTGTACATCAGAAAATTTGTTTCATAATTTGCTAACTCAGTATACCTACTAGCATCTAAAAAGAAATAGTCAATATTATACCAAAAATCATATTGTATTTTCTTTCGCGTTTCAGATATTACTTATGTAGTTAGTGGTACCTATATACATATAAAATTATCATGTTGCGTATGAACAGAAATTATTTTATCGACGCGGCGACGATATAAAAGGTTCCATTTCGTCTTCAGGAAATAACAAAGAGAATATTCGTGTTTGTAACATTGGATGAGGATCATTTGTAGGTACATTTGAAAATCTTATTTCTATCCGTAAATTTTGTCACGTTTTTCTTCCCTCTATAACATTTTCAAGCTAAACTTATTACAAATAAGTGATACATTGAAAAGACGTGTTATAGCTGCCCCTGTTTCACTATGTTCGTGCAAAAACACAATTATATTTCAAGATTCTCTCATTCCTTTCTTACAATATTATTGAACTGTTAGTAGATGGATTTAATGTAAATGTCATTTTATTTGAATGAGGACCTTTAAATTTTAAATTTATGGATGTCCTCTATCTTTTTTTTAACTATCTGCTTTGCATAATGCTATTAGATATTTTGCATAATATGGTAATTTAAGTTTAGACTGATAAAATCGTCAATAGTTGCTGAAACTTGTTGGCATATATGTTTATTGTGTGCTAGAATTGAGTTTTTCACATTTCATTTTAAAGATCAATCTTACGATACCTTCATCAATAATTAATAATAATAATAATAATGTACAAAGTATACAAAAAGAAGAAGTTCAGCTTATTCTACATTGTACAAGCTGTTCTTCCGCTTAACCAAATAGAAGTAGACAACTATAATATGAAGGTAATATAAAAAAATATCATTACTTCATAAGGCTGCACCAAAATAATCTTAATTAATATAGCAACTAGATATAAGTACAGGTAATTTCCTCTCAGGGTTTTTGATCTCAACTTATTCTACAAATCTGGTGGCAAATCATGTTTTTGGTGCATCGACTATAGGCGTCGTGACGCGTTTTATATGTTTTTTCCATGGATACCCAATTTTTATTGCACAGTATTATAGAACGTATTAATCTGAAAAACTGTTTCTAATAATTTTTTCTCAGAAATCATTATTTTTCGTGCAGAGCATACATAATAGCTGATACATAATTCCAACCCACAACTATATCTCCTAAACAAAAAAAGACATTTGAGAAATTCAAAAAAAAAAAAACATGTAAAACATTCAAAATATTCTACAAATCTGGTGGCAAATTATGTTTTTGGTGCATCGACGCTAGGCCTCGCAACGCGTTTTATTTATTTATTTATTTATTTTTCGTTGAAAACTCCATTACAATTATTTTCCATTGATATCCAATTTTCACTGCAACTTATAAAAATATTATCAACCTTTTGCTTATTTAATTTTATTTATTCATGTTTGAAATATGTAGTAATGACCGTTTTATTATACAAATAATGCAAATTAAACATACAACTTTTAATATTTATCAACAAAAATACACAAAACAATAATCAACTGATTAATCAACTAACAATAAAAACACATCATAAATAATTTTCGTATGTCCTCCATATTATTCAAAATACACTTGGAATTTTTTCCCTGAATGTGATGTAGCTTTTAAAATTGTAGCATCTTGTATGCAGAAAACCATTATTGGAAATGACATTAATATAAAAAACTTTTTCCAATATTTTTTTTTCCCAAAAATCATTAGTTTTCGAATTATGGGCAAACAATATGGCTGACACATAATTCCAACCCATACCGTTTAGATTTATTTTATTAAATAGCAGTTAGGTTAATAAATATAATGCTTGCAATGAAAACAATTGAATATTTTGACATTTATAACTCATAAAATGAACATTTTTACTTTCTATGAGGAAATGTATAGTAAACGTTATTTTTTTTCGACCTCGAGATTTTGATTGATATATACGTTTTGAACTCTCCTGAATCCATTCTGACTATTTTCCGAATTGTCTATCGGTGCGTGTGTGTGCGAGAGTGCGTGTGCGTGTGAGTGTGTGTGAGTGTGCGTGTGAGTGTGTGTGCGTGTGAGTGTGCGTGTGAGTGTGCGTGTGAGTGTGCGTGTGCGTGTGAGTGTGCGTGTACGTGTGCGTGTGCGTGTGTGTGTGTGTGAGTGTGTGTGTGTTGGTGAATGTAATACCACCAGAAGAGACATAATGAATGAAAGAAGAAAAAAAGGCACAATTTCGGGAAAAAAATTAAAATTTTTTTTTTTGCATTTCTGGACAAATCTCGACGAATTATAATGAAAAAAAAACTATGGAAAAAAATCTGTCTGCATGTCTGTAGTATCGCGATAGCAGCCTCAGTTTTTGAGATAAAGCTTTCAAATTTGGTACACGTGTTCTAAAGGTCAAAGACAACGATAAATTCGGTGATGAGTAAAATTGGCCAACTGAAGGGAGGTCGACGGGACTCAAACTTTCTTGTACTTTCTTTACAAAAAAATATATTCTTGGTAAAAGATTATAAATCATGTATACTATATCAAGTCAATAAAATATATTTTCCAAGTACTTAAATAAAGCTATAAACTGAAATTTTTGATACATTTGTCCTCATAAAATGGGGTTATGATAAATTTAGCAGTTTGACATTTGAAATGTCTAATTTAATTACAAAAATGTCAATGTCAATAAGAAGAAATTATTAAAATATATGACATGAATTATTATTGACAGTATCGAACGACGCTGATAATTAATTATTAAAAAATGTTAATGAAACATTTCAAGGAACGCTATTAAAATTTAATTAAGTGAAGAATTAAATAGAATGATTTTTTTACATCAGGATGATATATACTGGTATAAGACAGTTATGTGTGGCCACATCAGATATTTTGTAATACATATACAACTACTATTGTGTTATTTTAAAACAATGGAAACACATAATGAAAAAGTAGATATGATTCTTGTATATGGAAAAGCGAACGGAAAGGCAACTCTTGCTCGTTTGTTGAACAATATCCAGATCACCATTTGCCAGACAGAAAAATATTTAAAAGGTTAAAATCTGGTTTAAGACAAAATGTTTATGCTTTTACCTTCTTATACCTAATATAAGGAAGTGATTTTTTTCGACCTCGTGATTTTTTTCGACCTCGAGATTTTTTTTAACACTCTTGCTCGTTTGTTGAACAATATCCAGATCACCATTTGCCAGACAGAAAAATATTTAAAAGGTTAAAATCTGGTTTAAGACAAAATGTTTATGCTTTTACCTTCTTATACCTAATATAAGGAAGTGATTTTTTCGACCTCGTGATTTTTTTCGACCTCGAGATTTTTTTTAACATTTACGTTTTGAACCCTCCTGATTCCATTCTGGCTATTTCTTGAATGATGTGTGTCGGTGCGCGTGTGTGTGTGTGTATGTGTGTGTGCGTGTATATGCGTGTGTGTGCGTGTGTGTGCATGTGTGTATCCCGATAACTCAAAAAATACTAATGGAAGACTTCGAAAATTTGGCAGTTAAGATCGTCAACAAAATTTTAGGTGACATATTAAATTTGGTGAATGTGGTACCACCAGAAGAGACATAATAAATAAAAGAAGAAATAATTTACAATTTCGGGAAAAAAAATTAAACATTTTTATTGCATTTCTGGACGAATCGACGAATTATAATGAAAAAACATAATTTTATGGAAAAAATCTGTCTGCATGTCTGTAGTATTGCGATAGCAGCCACAGTTTTTGAGATAAAGCTTTCAAATTTGGTACACATGTTCTAAAGGCCAAAGACAATGATAAATTCGATAATGAGCAAAATTGGCCAACTGAAAGGAGGTCCACGGGACGCAAACCTTTTTGTACTTTCTTTACAAAAAAAATATATTCTTGGTAAAAGATTATAAATCATGTCTACTATATCAAGCCAATTGAAATGTCTAATTTAGTTACAAAAATGTCAATGTCAATAAGAAGAAATTATTAGAATATATGACATGAATTATTATTGACAATATCGAACGACGTTGATAATTAATTATTTAAAAATTTTAATGAAACATTCAAAGGAACGCTATTAAAATTGAATGGAATTAAGTGAATAATTAAATACAATGATTTTTTTACATCAGAATGATATATACTGGTATAAGAAAGTTATGTGCTGACCACATCAGATATTTTTGTCAAGCAAAAGCAGAGATCATACACACACAAAAACAATTTGCATAAATGACAATTCTGCTGCATTACTTTCTACATTATTTTGGAAAAAAATCGTAATAATTCAATTTGACAGGCCTCTAGGCTTTTGAGTATTAGCAAAACATCCATACATTGCATTTGTCTAAGATATCTCTTCCTGCAATATCAGGGCGACAAAAAAAAAATAGGAAAATACGTTACGCCGGACAGTGGTCTCGATTCCGAAAAGGCTCAGAATGCACACATAAAAAAACCGTACATGAAAAGAAATCGCATTAATTGTTTTACGACAATATTGTTTGATGAGAATTATAAGTTGTTTTCATCAAAATTTGTAATTCATTGTCACAATACATGTGAACGGACTATAAATATTTGCAGGAAAATTATTGTAGTTATAAACATCAAATATTGTTTGACTGTTTATTCTCTTAGGATAGTAAAAGTAACTATTTACCTCAAAGTAAGAAAATTACTACGCGGTCTTTGTTGAACTCAAACAAATATTGTACAAAGTACCTACATGTTTTAAGGAATTTAATAAAAATATTAACGGAAGATTCCGCTACAAAATTGTATGACATTGCGAAATAATAGGTAGCAAAATCTGCTCCAAGCAATAAGTCATCATCAGATTTGTTTATCATTAGGTCGTTGCTTTTTCGTTACGAAATTACATACGTATCATTTCATTTCGTTCCAAAATGTCGTCCAGTCCAGAGAACCTAACACCCAACCCTGTGATTTTGTCACATTTATAATGTGAGTGCTCTGAGTGGTGATTTTTATAAACATAACTAACCATGGACGATTTTGTTACATCAAACTTACATAGTTGGGCGTTGCTTGAACTACCTGAGTAATTTTGAGGTTAGTTTTAACTTTACAGAGAATCTTTATTTATAACTTTTATAACAAAAATTGAGCAGGAAATTTTCAAAATCAACCATATCTGATGGTGTAAAATGAGTCCTCAATTATCGACGACTCAATTAGCATTGGACAAATGTCAAAGGTTGATTGTTATTATTATGAAGTCCGAAAAGATAAAACCCTACACAATTCATTTCACACATGAGCTTTTAGAAGATAAGATCGGAGAATACAATTGTGTGAAACTATGCAAAGTTCATGTAATAATTTTGTGAATAAATATCTATTCTTCGATGATGAAGTAATATTTTCTTTAAATGGAAAGGTAAATAGACATAACTGTCGTATCTCAGGTTACAAACACTGTGATTCTGAAATCACAATAGAAGTTTACAGTGTGATTGAAAAATCACCATGTAACCCATCACTAAATCTGACTACTAGTTCAGTGTTCCGGCAAATCAACTGATTAGTTTCTAACCAATTTCAAACGGGTTGAAGAATTGGCGGATTCTCCACGGATTTTAGCCTGGTCATGTGCAGTTCAAATATAAAATATTGTTTAAAACTATTTAAATTAAACGTATTTGTGAATAACCTAACATTCAATGGTAGCATTATTTACTTTGCATAAAGATAGAAATAATTCGCTCCATTTTCTAAAACTATTGTTTTGGAAATTTAAACACAAGTGATTCAAAATAATTGCAAAACAGAGCTATAAGTTATGTTATTTATAAATTTCAATCAAATGTCATGCGGTGTACTGCGAAAATGCGAAAAAAGTAGAGGAGAAGCCAACTAATACCCGACTAGTTGATGTTTCGACATGCGCTTTTAAAAAGTTCATCAAGCTGTTTGTCGTTTTCTGCTGAAACAAACCTTATATTTGAATAACATAAAATCCGAGTTATGCATCTAGGGTACACATATGTATAGACCAAATCACTCAAATTTAGCAGCCACAAATGCAGAACTAATATTATAATAGTTGTGACCATGTATGTTAATGCGATGGCAGGCTTCAGTCACTCTGAATAACATATTGTATGAAGCGGTGTGTATTTGATACTTTTGCATTTCTTTGTCTACATATGTCGTTCTGTCAACGATAATACTAGGCAGTAGTAGCTACTGGTCCTGAACTTCGGCTCCGGTCTAGTTTCCTGTCCCTAATAATCATCTATACGCTTTATTCGTCTAAATTTTGTCCAGCTTTCTCGACATTGGGACCAATGTGCGCCGGACTCTTAGTGTTTTTCTTTTTAAATAAGTAACTGGTTCCTCCATTTTCCGTTAAATTAATTTGGTTGAAAAATCTCATGAAAACAATTGTAATCCAGGAAATCATCTACCGAATGAAAATCGGAGATACAGAAACCAGCTCTTAGTAAGTTTACGGTTTTCTTTGGAATTTACGCAAGACCACTCCTTGATATATCTATTTTCTAAACATTTAGACATTTGTAACGATCAAACTGATTCCACAGTTAAACCAGTTACCGAGGTGATGGGTATGCTCCGGCTAAACTACAGAGACGGGCGGAGTTCCTTATGCTCTTAAAATGATCTTAAAAAAAATTATAAAGGGCGCCAGGTAAAGTTACTACAATAAACAATACCCAAAGCTCTATTGTCAACTATAGGTAACTCCAAAATTTACCAAACCAGTTACCAAAAAAAAAGAACGACTAGCTAGTTTTATCACACACAAGTTTATTAATATACTAATACAAAGTACCCCGAGAACAAAAAAAGTATGTACATAAGTTTAATATGATAATAGCAGAAGAATAATTAAACGTAACTATACGCTCCTGCCCTATCTATATATACGTAAATATGTAGGCGATATTCTTCTATGGCGCAGCTCAAGCTTAAGAGCACCCGAGTAGACGGATATTTATGAAATGATCTAAATCGATAAAATTTCTCAGATATATATATATATATATATATATATATATATATATATATATATATATATATATATATATATATATATATATATATATATATATATATATATATATATATATATATATACATGAAGAATGCCCTGGAATGGTACCCCAGCTCAAGGGACAACAGTCTAGACTGTAAAAAGCATGTAGCGATACTCGACGTTGTGGATGCTGTACCCCACCAGCGGTTCAATCCCAGTGAAACCTCACAGCCCTTCTTCAGCCTCTCTACTGGTACCAAATCTACCCTACGTAAAGAAATTGATTCCAAAAATATGACTCTGGAGAAAATAACCCCTTGGAAAAACCCTATAATTTATAGAAAAAACCTAATTACCCTATAGATATTTTAAAAATGTCGAACACATACCTTAAGGAAGGGTTTTCCTTAATAAATAAAGTGATTGCTACCTCTATGAATTTCGGTAGACACGTGAATGGTGCTATTTGGCAATTATTCTCAAACGAGATTAGTTTTCTAACAAAGTACTAACGGATCCAACAAATACGGTGCCTTTCAAATGGAAAACTCAAAGATTAATCCCAAAATAGATGAATGAAAATATTAAAACTTTTTGTCGACTAAGCTTTTAGTACGATGGGAAAGATAAGGATCTCGAAACTTTATTTTTTCAAAAAGAATCAAAAATCGATAAACAAAAACCGCCCTAGCCAGAACCGAACCAATGGTAAGGAAATCCTTGCGATACGAACTAGGGTTTGGATCATTCAACAAGAGATGTCTCCACTCGACAAATGAGCTTCACTACAACATTTCAATTTTCTATACAATAATGCCACCCAAAATGTCGATTTCATTATAAAAAGCGATTATATAAATAAAATTGTATTAATTATTGTTGTATTTCTTAAGTTTTTGAAATTATTGAAACCAAAATACAGGGAATAATGTTTTGGTCTGTTCTTATGTTAGCCAATCTGATATTTCAATAATGACAGTTGGCATATATGACATTTGATATTAGCTTCTGTCGATTTTCAAAAGATATTAGGTATGTTCACCGGTGTTACTATAAGTTGTGATTTTTATTCTAAGTATGACGTCATCAAGCATATTCAACTTTGATC
Source organism: Rhamnusium bicolor (assembly GCA_029963845.1). Lineage (NCBI taxonomy): Eukaryota > Metazoa > Arthropoda > Insecta > Coleoptera > Cerambycidae > Rhamnusium > Rhamnusium bicolor. The sequence goes on along the minus strand of JANEYF010005186.1, from coordinate 18,052 downwards.
TCGCTGGAAATGGCAACTAACGATCAGCTTTCTTCCTTTATATTTACTCCTCGTCTGGAGCATGAGTAAACGTTTAGTTCTGAGTAAAATATAATGACGTCCCGATGACGTTGTTGTCCACTAGCGAACAAAAATCAGGTAAAAATATTTTGTTTAGAGTAAAAATTGGTCACTGGCGAACATACCTATTAAAAAATACGAACTTATTTTATTTATTGCAATTCACAAGTAGGAAGAATTGATGTCTTTTTCCATTTATTTATTTATTTAGCAAAGATAAGTAATATTTAGCTAACAATTCCAACACTATATCTCTGAAAATTTAAGTAATAACCTAGATCTGAAAATAAAGACTTCATGCATTTAGGCAACATTACGAGAAAAATGATTTAAAACTGATGTTTGGTTTTATAGAGCATAGCCACTAACTAGGTGGCCTGTATGAAAATGTAGTGAAACCAAGTGACGTGAGATTTGTGTCGTACTTCAAATTCAACAACCAAAGGCAACAAACAACAGCCAAACACCAACTTCTTCTTTACGACGTTCCTCACAACAACAAACACGTACTATTTACAATATTTACATATTTTTAATGCGCATTCTTGAGTAGCGAGTGTGATTAAGCAGCGGAGGATTTTATAACGTTACACATTATAAATTACAAATTAGCGGTATATCGGCCACTAATGTGATAGGTGGTTCTCTAAATAAGCGTGTAATTTTATGGCCCGAAAATTTTAAATTACTAGTCGTACACGCAACAGTACCCGCCATTTGATATGTATGCCGTGGTTAGGAATGTTTAAAAAATGATTTATAACTAATTTTAATTTCCCTCGTATTTTTCCTACAAAATAAACAAAATTTAAAAAAAAACATTGTGAAATTTTTCTGTTACAAACAAACACACGTATTTAACTGTATTATTTTTCAAGGCGCTTAAATATGCAAACAGAAAAACAACTAATAAAAATGGCTTCTGTTTAGAAAACAAATATTTTATTATTACATTAGACTAGCATTGTAGATATAAAGTAAACTATGTGGCAAAAACAGAAAAGATAATACTTTTATTAATTATTACTCGTAATAGCAATATACTTTTTAAACAAATATGAACAGGGTTTAATTTTTAAGGTCAACATGAAAATCAGTATAAAAAGTAGTATACTGGGTGACCACAAGATCAGGTACTCCCCTTCCCCCACTTTTTTTAAATAACAATTTGAAATTAGGGTACAGGATATTTAATATAAAAATACATTTTTTAACCTAACCAGACCCAAAAATACACTTCCCGTTTAACAGAAAGTACTACTAACTTTTTTATAATAATCTTATCCGATAGAGGTTTGAATTACCTTCACAATTGTTTTTTTTTCAAAATCAAAATCGAATCAGAAATGACCTTGAAAAATGGAATTGTTTGTGATTAATAAATATTAGCATATATATTATTAAAGCCAAGACACATTTTTTTTTAAATGGTACCCCGTATATTTTTTACATGCTTTCGGTCCAGCTTTGAGTTAACTTTCCAACGTATTTTTTAAATTTAAAACGGTCCATAAATAGACTTGAAACCGTTTCAAAGCATACTATATTTTTTGTTAATAACTGACAAAAATGCTAGATCTCCATTGTGTTATCTCGAACCTCAAACCCCAGTTTCAAATCCATTTATGAACCGATTTTAAATTTTAAAATTGCAATGGAAAGATAATTTAACGCTCTATCAAAAGCATGCAAAAATAAACAGGGTTACCATTCAAAAAACCGAGTTTGGGCTGTTTATTTTATATAAAATATTTATTAAAAAATTATTAAAAAAAACGGCATAAACTAACTGAATTGGCAAAAAAGTCATTTGGTTTGAGTGTAAAATGTTTAAAAATACCTTTTGGTTAATACCTAGCTACACTCAACCGCAAAATTAACCGGACACTAGGTTTTCTTATGGCAAATTTGCAAAAACGCTCTATATATTAATTTAACATAGATACACACATGTAAACACATGAAAGAAATAATGTTCGAGTTTCACGTATCACGACAATAATAGTTACCTATTTCTTTAGATATCTTTCAATCGTTAGCGTTTTACTTGTTTTACACAGGTCTTTAATTTGTTTCGATTGCTGTTTCATGTGTTTCTGAGATTTTCCGATGAAAAATGAAAAGTTTTATTGTGAGAAATTTCGTAATGAGTACTGAAAATGCCGATCAAGCTGTTGTTTTACATAATGATGTACGCTGCATCCGATATATCGCCTGGCATCCCTCGAAGCACTGTATTTGATGCAATACAAAGGTTCCGGGATACTGGTTCTTACTCAAGAAGACCTGGACAAGGGAGACCACGAGCAACAAATGAAGTTGAAGACCGATTTCTTCGACTCCAAGTTCTGCGAGAACGGGCATTTCCAGGTACAGGTTTGACTATATGATTGGTACATGTTCATGGTACCTTGGTTTTATCCGATACTGTACGAAGAAGGTTGAGGGAAAAAATATTAACACCCCATGCACCAGTTACTGGCCCTCTTTTGAACGCAGGTCATCGCAGATAGCGCTTGGAATTTGCGAGAACTCATGTCGATTGGGATATGAATGAATGGCGATGCGTTCTCTTCAGGGATGAGTCCCGTTTCACAAGGTATTCACCTGATCGAAGGCCAAAGAGTGTTTAGATGATCTGGAGAACAATATGCCGTGTTGCTTTTCTCCTAGAATACAGTTTGGTGGTGGAGTGATGATATGGGGGGCATTTCTTTGGAAGCTCGTACGGCCCTTGTAACATTTTAGGGAGGTAGCCTCAATGCTGACAGGTACATCAGGAAGTGTTCAGAAGAGCATGTCGTACCTTTTGCGTCATTTGTAGAAAATTTTTTCCTAATGCAGGATAATGCGCGGCCGCATTTAGCCCGGATAACTCCCTAGTATTTTCACGATGTTGGTATTCAGGTACTAGAGTGGCCACCCAGGAGACCTGACTTATACCCGATAGAGCATATGTAGAGCGTTTTATTGCTTTTTTCTTTGTATTCTGCTAATCGCCAAGGACTCTTTGACAAATTTTCGCTAAAAATTTTTTTAACATATATTTAAAAAAAAAATTTTAGATTTAGCGAGTTTTGGTTCAAATATGAAAATAATTATCGCATTTTGTATAAAAAAAATACTTCTTCAATCCTTTATTATTCTTATAGAAGGGCATAATAACAGAAATAAAAAATATTAATCCATATAAACGATATACCAACGTATTCTAAAACAAACTCGATTTCTGAACTTTGGTTACAAAATAAAAATGAATTATTAAAAAAAATGTTTCACTAGATATGCACTGCATTCTCTTCTGCGAGGCAATCGCATGGTTTAGCTGTCTCATCTTCCATATTGTTGATCTCTTGCATATGTAAATCATTGTACCAAACCAAGTCCTCGTCATTCTTCCAATCTTCTCCAAATTGCTTGGTCAAAGATTTTTTCTTTTTCTCGGGTATGCCCCTTTGACGTCCGAATACCCTTTCTTTCAAGTCTGATTGGAGTATCCCTCTGGACCTTGATTATTGTTCCATACCAGTCCTGAACCTAAAGTGCTGAAAGCTACATACAAAAACGTTTCCCGTAGCTTTTTTCAAGCTGATCACTATCATATCCAAAATTCTTCTTGAGATTTTCTTCCAAAACTTTGATGTTGTAGATTCTTCAGTCATTTCCTTCGTCACTGTCGAGTAACCTAACAACTCCAAGCCTTTTGTAGATTGCGTTATAATCGACTTTTGATGTGAGAACTGGATGTTTTTTTAAGGCCTACGATCTACGCGATCGAACACTCGGTCGGCCGGTAACAGCGAGTGACCGCAGACCGGGTACGTTATTATAATTTCTGATATACCAGGTGGAAATTTTAATTTTAACCAATAATACAAAGTGTGGATGATGTGAGAGTTCCTATTTTGTTCTCCGCAACCATCGCAGAATAATCTCAGTTTGTGATTGTCCGTGAGTGTAACGCTGTTCAAGTGATCAAACAAAGCAGAACCAATTTCTTCAGCACCTCGTCCGGCTTGGTCTTCAGTCTATATATAAAATGAGGACTTTTAGCTTTTATGTCAACACAACAAAAGTTATACAAGCTAATTTGGTGCGAATAGAATGCATCATTGATGGGGGTTCTGGGCAAAGGCTGCATTTGTTGCAGATCAAAGCAGAAAGTATATGAGTTTTCAGGTGTATTCCTCATTGATTCGTAAAATGTATGGGCACTTTTTTATCCATTGTTAATTCTAGAGCGAGTTTCTTTCTTGCATCCTCATCCCGTTACTTTTTTTTGGAGATAATTCAGTCTCATGCATTGAGCACAACAGTCTATAGCAGGAGTGCCAAACCCTATATTATACTCATTGACAAAAATGTTTCTGAACATATCGAATTTTGTAGTCTTGACTTCTGGTGCACATTGTTCTATATAGAGCTTAAATAGCTTTCTCATGATTGGGCTTGATTCAAGATAAACGCGTTTTGATTTTTTTTCTATTATAATGACTTTCCTTAGCGGGTAGCCCATTCAGAAATCTCCTGATATTTTGCTATTTGTCGATGTGCTTCTCGGAAATTCTGTCACCTCCTCGAAGTTCCTTCGGAATTTTACCCACGACACAAACTTTTACTACGCGCCTAACTCGATCCTTATGGATATTAAGTAATCTCAAGAACACTTGATTCTTTTTTTTAGAAAGTCGTTTTGGCAAGAAATATGTTACAGTGTACTCTTGCTTTCTAGGTTGGTTCTTAATGGGTCGTTTACGTTCGACAGCAGTGGCAGACAAAAAATGGCATAATTTAAGATCCTGTTGAATCTTGTCATTAGTGGCGTTGAAAGAAGTTCGTATTTCTTGCACATCTCCAAGATTTATTTCTGAACAACAATATGTAGGACCCTTGTGTAAACAGGGCTTTTTGAATGACTTAACGGCAGGGGCAGAAACGCGATTTCTGACGAACAAACAAACAAAATTACTAAGTTTTTTCTTGACAATAATAATAATAATTATTATTAACAGATCAATTATTATTAAGCTACCTAAGTTATTTTAACTTAGGTAGCTCTTTAAATTAGTCTCCTGTCATTTGGTTCTATTAGTTTGTCTTTTCTTGATCCCACATTACTTGCACCCACAGTGGTATTAGCATCATCCATTTTCAGACTCACTAATTGGTAATGTATACTTCAAAACTATGAGGTTATAAAAATCGACTGAGTGTGCGAACAAAACGCGGAAAGTACATAGTTTACAAAGCCGTACTCAGCCTCATTTGTGACATTTTAAAAAATTGTGCTTAATACAACGAGTAATATGGATTTATCGAGCTTTGGTACCAATATTGGATTTAGCGCTATATGCTCCAAAGCCCTTTATTCGACAGCTATTTAAGAAAGGATTTAACGGGTTTCGATCTTTAAGAAAAGTGTGGTCTTGTAGAGATCCTTGAGAAGTATAGGAATCTGCAAAAAAAGTAAAAAATGTCTGAAATTGGATTTAGCGGGATTTGCGCGCGAGCTCCACATATGTGAGACAACCTAGGCATATGGATTAAAGGAAACTACGGCGAGTTCCATACAGTACTTCAGCTGGACCAGGCGCTGCTAAATCAGCGTTGCCAGATTCTTAAAACCTCATTATCGTACAATGAGGGTAAAATTATCGTATTTTCCAAAAATTTATCGTACATTTTGTAAAAGAAAGGACAATAATAATTTTCAAGAAATTGCAGAGGGTGGTTTCTAAAAAAAAAAAAAAACGATTCGAACTAGTTGAGGGCAACAATGTTATTTCAACATCAAGAGCCGCTGACCATAGTAAATACAATATACAGCTAATTTCAGAGCCCTCTAGCGCCTTACTTTTTACATTTGCCGTTAGATGGACATACTTTATTATTAAGTCTTTGATCTATGCTTTATATGGAACATTAAGTGGTGTATTGTTTTGCATACTTCGTAAAAGAAAGGTTTCATTTTATTTAATTCTTTTGTTTTTATTTAAAACTTCACGGCATAAAATTATCGTACATAATGCTATTATCGTACAGGCATTATCGTACATCGCACTCAATGGAAAATTATCGTACAAAATCGATAATTATCGTACGTCTGGCAACGCTGTGCTAAATGAATGGGAGCAGATAACCCAGAATGAGGTTGCTGCTTTGATACAAAGCAGGCCACAAAGATTGCGAGCTATCATTCAAGCTCGAGGAGGAAATACTCGATATTGAGGCATGTTTTTTCGCTGTTTTTTAATATATTTTTTTTAAATTTGCAAAAAACATATTTTTTATGTTACTAAAGTGAAATTTTTGTTTATTTTGTAATTTTTATTCTTGAAGATTCAATTAAAATTAAATTGATTCAAATTAAAATTTTCCTGAAAAATCTAGTGTCCGATTAATTTTGCGAATGAGTGTATTTACTAGGTATTATGAACGTTAATAATAGGGTTTTCATGACCACTTAGTAATCACATATAATTCCATTTCTCAAGCTTATTTCTGATATGATTTTGATTAAAAAAAACCATTGTAAAGGTAACGCAAACCTCTCTCGGATAAGGGTATAAAATATACAGAGTGCTATTTAAAATAAAAAAGTTACTAGTACTACTTCCGGTTAAGCCGGAAGTGTATTTTTGAGTCTCGTGCGCACCCGGCATACTAATGTATAAGCTGCATCGTTTTAACTTTAATCATATCCAAGTTATATACAATGAATATGGGGCATACCGTACATTTACCTACGGTATCATTCCCGGTATGAAAACAAAAATGGTTTTGTGGATGTTCAAACAGGGAACAGCAATAATAAATGGTAAACAAGAAAAAAATATATGAATTTTTTTATTATATTAAACCTTTATTGCAAGGAAAACCGCGTAGTCAATTAGGCGTAAAGATGAGCCAGCTGCTACTTTTTTATTTGAATATACGTTCATAAATATAGTATATCTTTTGTATTTATACTGTTTTGCTTATTTTATTTCAGGTTTCTTGTACACAATATACAAAACCGAACTGATACTATAAGAGCCCATCGGAAATATTTAAATTAGGGCCATAAGTTCTGTTAGAACTACTGCCATCTTCGCATATTAATTGTCGTTTAAATTCTCTTTTCAAAACCATATTTGTATTTTCTCTTTATAATTTTTTTTATCTTGAAAAACAAAGTAGATGTAACTTTATTAATTTAAATCTTCTGCATGGTCTACTAACCAAAACCAAAAACAATAATAAGAAACTTAGTTAATACTTTAAAAGCTGTCAATATGGAATATTTTATTCTAACAAATAAATCTGTAGCAAAAATATTCTCAACTATGGTGAAAAGCGACGACTACAGGGTCGACCAAGTCAAAGTTGACTTTGGTTTTTAAATAGGAAGGGGTTTTTTTTTCGGAATTCGATAGAGAAATTCTACGAAAAAATACATATAAATTGTAATAATAAAATCAAAAATGTTTGTAAATTTTCAGGATAACAAGCTGTTCATATTAGTATGTGTGCATGCATGAGTGTTTGTATGTGGTGGCTCCCCTCTTAGTCGAAGTCAAAATCACGGATGTAGACATGGGGAGCGACGGTCCCATAAATTACTAAAAAAGTATTTAAATAAAAAACAAAAATGGGGTTGTCGCTCCCCCACGTCTCCGTCTCTAGACCACACACACACACACACGCGCGGGCGCGCACGCGCACGCCCACGCGCACGCCCACGCCCACGCGCACACCCACACCCACACACACGCACGCACGCACACATGTACTTACGCAACGTACACATGCAGATAACTAAGAGCTCATAATCTTGAAAATCTTTATTTTGTAAATAGCTATCTCAAAAATTATTAATATAAAGCCATACATGTTAAAAATCACTTTCATGTAAAATTTCATGCTCTATGCGTTTTTATACATATTCCGAATTATTTGAATGGCCGCTTAAAATAACCACCCTCATAAGTGGCCTGGGCAGACGCCTGACCAAAGTCTCCATCTAAAATCCATTTTGTTGTATTTTGATTCGTGGAAACAAGGATCTCTTTGTTGTGTGGTAATTCCTTTAATAATATAATAATAAACACCACAGAAATTAGACAACCCTCGAATCCAAAGTCGAAGCTGTATAATCGAACCCGCAGATACGATAGAAAGATTTTTAGTAACGCTTGTCATCACGCGCTCTAGCCGACTACACCACCGTGTCAAACAACATATTTATCTTGAATGGAAGCGTAAGGCCCTTATATAGGATGTACAAGGGCCTATCGGGAATTTTCCATGTTTCTCGCCTGAGCAATTCGACCCTGTATATCTATGAAAACTAATTTGTAAAATCACATACTATTTTAAAGACGATTATCCTGATTTCTTAGGTTTCAAGTTTTCAAAATTCCAAAAAAAATCACAACGGATTTACAAATCTAAATATTTTAAACCATAAAGATAGAGAAACTTCACATATTCTTTAAAAATGATTCTATAAATATATAGAAGAATAAATATGCGACCATTGTTAAAGCGTTTATTTGTTCATTTCATTACTTTTTTTCTTTTTATCTTCAAAATAATAAATGATTTTGTGATTCAAAATGGAAGAAATTAAACTTTTTAATGATTAGTATGTATGTATTTATGTACGTATATTTGTAAAACTCTGTCTCAACTATTATTATACTTACCAAAATCTGAGGTACAAAAATGTTGTTGGGGATGCGCTGGCATACAAGAGCAGGCGTCCGAATAAATGAGAATGCTGCAGAAAAAATGCCAACATCAGTATAAGCACGTTTGCCTTCATAACCTGCAAAAAGAATACAATCATACCTTTGTTGTGTCTACGACATCAATCAGTTATATACTGCAAATGACATGAAAAATAAAAAATAGGCCTTAAAAAGGTACTTAATAAAAACAATTATTGGTTTATCGGTTTCATGTATCTGAGCACAAATAATTAATGGTATATTGTGTTTCAGTGTAAAAAAAACGAAATTGTTTTATTAGTGTATTTAAGTCAGGGTAGGACCAATCTAGAATTATAAAGTCCATAATTTATTCAATTTATAAAACCACAAACAAAAATTCTAAATAAAAGGTGCATATATAGAAACCAATATCTCGTTTTTATGATGTTGCACATTAGGCAAAAATAATTTTATTAGTTAAACAGCTTCACTGGTATCATTTTAACTACTTCCCGTATATTATTCTTAAGCTTCTAAATGGTAAGTGCACGATTGATGCAAACTTTGGACTTTAAATAGTCCTACAAAAATAAATCACCAACTGTAAGATCCGGGGACCTGGTAGGCCACGACAAATCTCCATTCCGGGTCCCTAATTGATATGGAAAAAATTTCGCAAAACATCCATTGAAACTCTTGCGGTATGAGCTGTGGTTCCGTCCTGTTGAAACTTTAAATCAGCGGGCTCTTGAGGAAAACGACGCAATTCTGGTACTAAACATGTTAAGTTCTAAACTGTGACGAACTAAGATATTTTAATTCAGTGGATAAGTTGTTGTAGTTTTTGGCAGGAACGTAACATAATGAACTTTGATACAAATATGTCGTATGGAAAGGAATAGTTGAGCCTATCATCCCGCAGGTGGCGGTTGTGTACATCAGTTCTGTATGTAATTTTATTGTATAAGTACGGTGACGATTTAATTATAATCTGCTTGCGAAGAAAACAATAAATATGTAGATATCTTTGCTTAACATTCAACCATTTAAGATCTTTATACCTAGGAGGCGAAATACGTTCGAAATTACGAGTTCGTAAATTAATCGCATACACATATTTTGAATACGCTGTGGTCTCATATTCTCTTGGTTACTCAAAACTGGACCATAAACCGCGTCCGCATAATTTAAGTAATAATAGAACTAGCGACTCACAAAGTATGTTACGATTTGTAGCGAATAGTATATCTTTGTGACTGTAAATTAATTTTATTTCACTAAAAGTTTTCCTAAAATATTAGTAACGTGAGTAGAAAATTTCAACTTCGAATCTATGTATACCTCTAAATTCTTTGCAATATATTGTATCTGAAGACGGCCTTGTCGAATATAAATAATATCAATCAGGTTCAAAACTCCAGTTTGAGTTAGCGTTCTTCCAATGACCATTACCTAAGATTTAGGTGGATTAACATATAAGCAAAATTTTTGGTTCTAGAAATTAATGAATGAACATATTCATTGATTCTGTTACAAGATACTAAAATATCGTTAAGACAAAAAGAGTAATATAGCTGAGTGTCATCAGTTTAGAAATTAGAATTACAATATGCCAAGGGATCTTTATGCTACAGTATATATTGTAGGCAATAATGGCCCTAAGGTGGATCCCTGGGGAATACCATGTTCTACATCACGATACTCAGATAAACCAAACTTTAGTCTTACACACTGTTTACGACCAAGTAAGTATCGCTCCATTAGTTTATGTGAGCCAGGACTAAATCCTAAGTAATGCAGCACAACCAAAAATATCTCATGACTGATCCTGACAAAAGCCTTTGAATAATCCAACAAGACGCCGACAAGATTCTCACTCCTAGAGATGTTAAGATTCTATCTATTGCAACAAAGCTAGTAGGTCTGTCTAACAGTATAAAAAGCGTCGTTATATAAACTTGGTTGAATATTATTTAAATTTTCTGCTAAACCTCAAATGCCATTAAAAAATTATTACGTTCGTCAAATGAAAAATTAGTTAATTATTTCTTGCTTCAAGGAAGCTAAATTTGTCGGCTGAATATCTTAGATGAACTATGTACTAAAAGTTATAAACTAGGCATTATTGTGTGCAAAATTGAAATGTTATAACTTTAAAACAACTTGAACAGAATATAAGATTATCGTGTTAAAATCTTATGTACATATTACGCCTGTCTTATTATATTCCTCATTTTTAATGTAGAATAAACTAATAATTTTATCATTGGTCGTCCTTTTACATTAGGCCACTAGCATATTTTAAAGCCACGCCTTCTGAGTTTTGGAATCTCTACCGACAATTTTTATACGAGGCATCACTATTTTATAACTTTATATACTGTACTATAACCGTTTTATAATAAGCAGACAGAATGGGCCTCGGGGAGCGATTGAATCTTAAGTAAACATTTTAAAATACAAATTGTTAATTAAATAGAAAATTATTTATTAAAAATATTAACTATTAGGTAATAATAAAGCATGCTACTTAGTACATCACCTAGTCGTTAGCGCCGTTTTGCACCTTATAGTTAATCCGGCACTGACAACAGTTTACATTTGAGCATAGTCATAATAACGTGTTTATTTTTAAAAGACTTGGACTATTTATAAAGGAACCCATATAAGTATATAGGCCATTAAGTCACCGTATTTTCAGGAAGGAGTAAACAAAAAAGTTTGTCTGCAATAATTAATAAAAATGTACTCGCGATTTTATATTCGTCGTGGTATGCACTTTATTTAAACAAGAAATTTCAAAGAGCGCCATTAATATATAATTCCGAGCACGTATGGGTTTTACCAATGAAATTAAATAGTTATCTTGGCTTTTGACACCTGATAGTGATAAATCTGTAAATCAACACCTCAGCGTTAAAAGAAAAATTGAGGACATTATTATTAATAATTGTCCACGATGCTGATAAACACGCAGAATGACATTTATTTTTTTTTGGGAATACAGATTATTGAAAATTACCGAACTATGAATAAATATATAAAAACCCTAAAAAAAATAAAATTAAAATAGAAAGAGATGTTGAAACATTAATTTCAATTCTTTGTATTTCTGTGCAAAAATGATTGTGTCTGTATACGACAAACACCAAATAACTTTAAATAACATAAACCCATAATTATCGAATGGTTTTTTTATTATTATTAAACACCAAAAAAATTAACATTTTAACAAAATTATCAGATAGTATGTCATTTTTTTAACTATAAAAATAATACTTACATACTTCATATGAAATGTAAAATTGCAGTTCATAATATTACCACAGGACTAGCCCATCGGACTAATATAATTTTGATTTTTTGGATAATTCCATGGAATATAAGTTTTTCTTGTGGTTCTATCCTCTGAACCTTTATTTTTTAAACGTTTTAAAATGGCAAAAACCAGTAAAAGGGTTTGCAAAATACAATTTATAAGGAAGATTTTTTTTTGGAGGAAGCTCATCTAACATCGAAAGAAGAAAAGTTGTTGAAGCTTTTCCAAGTAGTAGCTAATTTTTTCATTGGAGAAATTGGTAAATATTGAAATTAGCGAGTATTTACACATTTTAACTGTAAATAAATCGTATTCGCTTCATATTTGTTTACCTCGAATAGACCATATATGCGAACGTTGTTTTATCATTTATTCGTCATGGTTTAGTTCTTCAAGCACATAAAAAACGTTTCACGTTTGTTAAAATTTATACCATCCAAACAATGTAAAAATTTAAGAATATTATTAAACTGCACATAATTCATTCTCCAAAATGTTAACTAGGTCGTTATTGAAAAACATTTAAAGATTCAGTTGGTGTATAGTTATATACCAAACATTTCATAGTTAGGTACGAAAAATTGCTTTGCCTTTCTTCAAAAACACCTTTTATTGAAGAAACATGTGTAGATTCAAATATTTCAAGTTCATTTATACCACAACTCTTCATTTTTCACACGAATAATAATTCAATCATTGTTTGTAGTTGATTACTAATAAATTATTCACTTGTCCTCAATCATGTTATATTCCAAAGTCCTTAGAATGATAAGGAGGACAACTGACTGCACTTCTATTTCTAGGGATTCATAACATATCTTTTCCACATCTGTCATTAGAATAAGCTGTTTACGATGCTTCGTCAAGTATTAGACCATCACTCCAAACAAACTCATTTTCAAAAAGTAACTTATCTGAAGGTCTTGGTATTCTATATTATAACTAAAGTAAATATTAGTGAAAATGGTTTCATAGATTTTGTTGGGAATTGTATTTCTTTTTCCGCTTTTTGTTGTATTAGTGTCTTCTACAAATTATATCCAAAAACTGGCGAATATTAACTAAATATATCTGTCTTAGTGCATTGCAGCAATACAGAAACATGAAGTAAAATATAAATTACAAACATATACTCGAAGTTAAATAGTAACAAGACACTGTTTTTTGTTTTATTAGTTTTACAACTAGTTTCATCCTCTTCGGGCATTTTTAAGTAACTAAAAATATAGTTTTTCTTTAGAAGTAAATTGAGGAGCAATTAAATTTACGGCTGATTTACATGATGTATACAGATGTTATGTCTTAAAAGCATAAAGAGTTTTGGTGAGGTAATAAATTTATATTTTGGGTTGAATTTTTATTAACTTAACAGCAATAAGTCTTTTTTAGAAAAAAACTAATAAATAATTATTGGGTATTACATAAGTATCCTTTCAGACCTAATATGATAACAATAATAAATACCTATCTATAGTTTCTCACATTTTATACTATCATTTTTATCTGAATGTGTTAATATAAAAGTTTTAGGTAGATAATATATCAAACACGTGAATCAATATTTTTTTGCTTCTAATACTAAGAGTAGTATTATTTAATCCAAGGTAATCTTGCTCCTAGATTAATTATTAGTTGTTTTAATAGTTTCTGCGATAAAATATATTTGAGCTGTCGTGTTTGATTTATTATCTAGCAAACACTTTTATGGTATACTAGCACATTCAGATAAGAATGACAGTACAAAATGCAAGAAACTATAGCTATCTGCTATTGTTATCATCATATTAGGTTTAAAAGAATGCTTGTATAATACTCGATAATTATTTCATTATTTTTTCTAGAAATGCATAAATACGAAGCAAACAAAATGTCAAATAATTTAAATTTAACAATAAGTCTATAAAATTTAATTGAATAACGGAGAATTATGTAAATCTATTAGGTCATTTAATTTAATATAGTTTCTATTTTTATTTAATTCATTTATTTATAAAGCTAGTAAGTTAAGTTTTTATCGAATTTAGTTTGTTTGATATTTCGGGACAGAGCCATTGAAAATTTAGGTATAACGAAATTAATTCATTAATTATTTATAATTCCTTAGTTCTAATATTTCTCCATCTGAAGCAAATTAGTGATGTATGTCATCTGATGTGATGGCGACAACAACCTCTTAACACATTGCGTCAATAAAATTATTTAGTCAATATTTTATATGTTTAACCACTAGCGGACAAAAAAAATATTTTTTTTGTATCATGTACCTGAATAGCATATGCCACTGGAATAAAGCCTTCTGCGATTACAGAAATGAGAAGCAAAAAGTCGTAACACGTAACGGTTTCTTGTTACATTAATAAAACTTTATGGACAGGAATAACATTATTATTAATTTTATTAACCTATTTATTGTTATATATCAATGAAGTATATGACATATATATATATATATATATATATATATATATATATATATATATATATATATATATATATATATATATATATATATATATATATATATATATATATATATATATATATATGGCTTACATAGATATATCTACAAAGACTGTGGATAATTTTTAAAAACCATATGCTCAGTTAATTTTTTTCTTTTTATGGGGGGTCAAATTCGTCTCGTTTTAAGAACCAACATTAATCACCCATCATGGCTGGATCCCATCGTCCTTGATAACGAATTTCTATTGTCCTGATATCTTGATAAAATCTTTCTCCTTGCTCGACGCTTACCGCATTCAAATTTTCGGAAAAAAATTTAAATGAGAATGCAGAAAGTGAACTTTTAAAGGCAACCAAACGTTTGGTACGAATCTAAATGTTCACAAATTACAAATGAGTTCCAAGCTCTGAGCTCATGTCTGTTGAGCGTTCCTTTAAAATCTGCATCGTCAAGCAATTTTCTAATTTGAGAACCAATAAAAATGCCTTCTTTAAGTTTGGCGTCACTTAATTGAGGAAAAGTTCTCTTAAGTATTTAAATCCTTCACCTTCTTTATTCATAGCCTTCACAAAACAAAATTTTTCACTAGTCCAAGTTTAAAATAAAGAGGTGGCAAAAGAACATTTTTACGGTCTACAAGGGACACATATTTCACATTACTAGTTCCCGGTTCAAATCCTTTCCTTTCCGGTCAAATTTTTTTCACACAATGTTCTTTTACTGCACGACTGTTCCACAAACAAAGAAAACAGCAATATTTTGTAAAGCCTCCTCGAAGCCCTACTAAAATAGCTATTACATTTATATCCCCACATTTGTATTTGTTGCAATTAATTTTATTTAAAATGGTGCTCATACTGCCATAATCCTCTTTTATTGTTATTGAATGGACAATTTGTATAGATGGTTTTAAATTTCCATTATGCAGTAATACAGCTTTTAAACTGTATTTGGAGGAATCTATGAATAAGCGCCACTCAGAAGGGATGCTCTATACTAAGTTCCTGTATTAAACCATCAATATTAATATACGCGCATAGTGAATTTTCCATATTTAAAATGCGGAAAATGTTGCATATCTTTTTCTAAAAATCGTAATAAATGTTTCTGTAACCAATAAGTTCCACTCCGTAAGTCGGGAACCAAGACATCCTGATTGTAGTTTTGACAGCCCCAAGTCACGTACCAAATCGTTCAATTAATTTTGAGTAATTAAGTGAGGGTCATTAAAACTTTCTGGAATATACAAAGGGTAGACCCACGGGTCTGGGCTGTCTGAAGAGTCGTTACTATTTCCATTACCTCCCAAAACAATATTTTGCCAATCTAAAGGAGCAGTTGGCACTGTTAAGTTTGATGCATTATAAGGAACAGGTCTTAGGGCTGATGGCAAATGCGGATATTGATTTTTTTTGTTTTCTTTTTTGGAATATTCCTCGGTTCTTGTTACACAAAAACAACGATCATCGAAATGATTGGTGGGGTCTCGCCATACCATTGAACCGCAAAAGGCATGCTTTTTCTTTTCCCTGTCATCCACTGCACTAGTGACACGCTACAACTTACACAACAAACGTGGGCAGCCCATTGCTTGTTTTGATCTCCGATTAAAACTCCAAAATATAGAAAATATGCGTTTTCCACATTTTCAGACACTGGTTAAAGTGTATAATTTATTTTTATATGTTTTATATGTTTTTCTTCATAAAAATACCATTGTGACTTATTTCAGTGTCATGAAGATGAAATAAATTTATTTCGAAACGTCGACTTGTTTAAAAAACAGATTGTTGTTTTAATTATTGGCCTTAATCCCACTAGAAGAAAATATAAAGAATAATATTTGAAAAACATATGCTCAATTCATTTTTTTTTTATAGGGATCAAATCGTCTCGCTTTAAGACCAACAGTAATCACATATCATGGCTTGATCCCATAGTCCTTGATAACGAATTTCCGTTGTCCTGATATCTTGATGAAATATTTCTCCTTGCTTGTCGCTTACAGCACCCAAATTTTAAGGAAAAAAATTAAATGAGAATGCAAAAAGTAAATTTTTAAAGACATACGGCAACCAAGCGTTTGGTACAAATCTAAAAGTTCGCTTACTAGTTATTTGTACTTCTCATCCTTCTTGTTCCCTAAAAATCCCCTGACTACGCTTACAAATGAGTTTCAAGCTTTGAGATTTTGTCTGTTGAGTGTTCCTTTAAAATCTGCATCGTCAAGCAATTTTCTAATTTGAGGACCAATAAAAATGCCTTCTTTAAGTTTGGCGTCACTTAATTGGAGAAAAAGTTCTCTTAAGTATTTAAATCCTTCACTTTCTTTATTCATAGCCTTCACAAAATTCTTCAGTAGCCCAAGTTTAATATGAAGAGGTTGCAAAAGAACATTTTTAGAGTTTACAAGGGGCACATATTTAACATTACTAGATCCTGGTTCAAATTCTTTCTTTTCCGGCCAAATTATTTTCATATAATGTTTTTCTACTGCACGACTGACTGTTCCACAAACAAAGAAAATAGCAATATTTTGTAAAGTATCCTTGAAACCCTACTAAAATGACTATTACTTTTACATACTATATTTGCCATTTGTATTTGTTGTAATTAATTTTATTTACAACGGTGCTCATACTGTCATAATCTTCTTCATTGTTACTGAATGGGCAATTGGTATAGATGGTTTTAAATTACCATTAAAACTGCATTTGGAGGAATCATTCAATTCATTTTGAGCAATTAAGTGAGGAGCACTAAAACTTTCTGGAATATACAAAGGGTTGGCACACTGGTCTAGGCTGTCTGAAGAGTCGCTATTATTTCCATTACCTCCCAAAAACAATATTTTGCCAATCTAAAGGCGCAGTTGGCACTGGTAAGTCTGATGCATTGTGAACAACAGGTTTTATGACTGATGACAAATTCGGATATTTGATTTCTTGTTTTTCTTTTTTTGGAATATACCTCAGTTCTTATTATACAAAAATGGTAATCATGAAAATGAGTGGTAGGTTCTCGCCATACCATGAAAACTGCAAAAGGCACGCATTTTCTTTTCCCTTTTATCCACTGCACTAGTGATACACTACAACTTACACAACAAATGTGTGGAGCCAATTGCTTGTCTTGATCTCCGATTAAAACTCCAGAACATAGAAAATACGCTTTTTTCACATTTTCAGACAATGACTTCACAAGAAATTCTCCACAAATGTAACAAAACTTGTCAGGTGAGATCTTGCAACTTCGGCGCGTTTGACTGGACATTTTTGTCGTAACAGAGTTATGTAGACAAACGAAAACACTTTCGAACAGACACAATTGGGCATTTGGGAGATCAAAACAAGTGAAAATGTCCCACTTTACTTTAACTTGCTCTTCTAAAATTGCCGACCCATCATATAATTTATTACCTGGCAATATAATAGTCTATTGTGTTCACACAAAAATGGTACGTATCAGGAGTTGGATATTTTTTCAGTTAATAGGAGGTATTAACAATATAAAAAA
>JANEYF010005185.1:0-42556 GCA_029963845.1 Rhamnusium bicolor | reverse complement strand
AGTCGCCACATAAAATAATCGGACAACAATACATATCTTTTAATCTGGAAGAACAAGGTTGTTCTTGCAGTTAAAAGGCCGCATAGCATTATCAATCAATTTCATTATTTCTTTTCGGGAGTTTCAACTTGGCAGTATAGTGTTAACAAATAAATAGACATTGATCTTCATAAATTATCTGGACACAACATAAGTCTCCAAAAGGTGAATTTAAATTAAGTTCTGCTCCCGATTCAAATTTTTTAAAATTCGATTCTAATGATTCATATATTGCTACCCCACCAGCTGTAACAGTATCTCTTTTGTAACGTGTAATACATCGAAAGCCAGCAATTGCTATTGGTTTATCACTGTTATTCATCCATGTTTCGGAGAGAGATAAGAGTTTGCATTCTTTTATAACTGGATCAAAGACGACATCTTCAGCATGTGCATTTAAACTTTGAACATTTAAATACGCAATCGAAGGTTGTTTTTGTGCACTGTATACGTTGTCTAAGCACCGCTCCATAATGCAGTCTAATTTTTGTTTTTCCAAACGTTTTAATTCTGTTCTTAATACCTCTCTATCTGTACTCTTCTTGGAATGGTAAAATTTATAGTCTCTTTTCGGTTAGTTAAATAAAGTCCCTGCAAAGTTTTAGCTCTTGTTAAAGCAACATATACTAAAATAAAAGATTTCTGTAATGGAAATTTGTCATCCTGTACTTGTTTATTTAATTGTCTATAATCTACAACTCTCCATTTTTTATTTCCCTTTTGATAAACCTTTTTGGAACAATCAGCAAAGGTGCTGACGACTTTGACCGTGTTTCCTCTATAATTCCCTCTTTTAACATTTTATCAATTTGATTAGGAATTTTTGCCTTTTGAGCATGAGGTAGCCGATAATGTTTTACATATACGGGTTTAGCCGATTTATTTAGTCATAAATTTTCTTTATAAATATTAATGGCTGTGAGTGGGTCGTTTTCTAATTGAAATATATCAAAATACTTAACACAAATTTTTTCTAAAGTACTTTTTCTTCACTACTTAAATGGCCTACCTTAATTATATTTAACAATTTATTTGCTCTCTCTATCTATCTAAACACTTTTATTATTTTTAAATTCGCATAAATTATAATCCCCCAACTTTTCTACCGTAGCGCTAAAATTTTTTTGAACAACTTCTTGATCTCTAACATTGAGTATTTTAATAGGTATCGTGTTTTGTTTAGGTTTAGCTAGAGTTCCAGCTATGAAAACTCCTTCACATAACTCACCCGGTTAAACAACGCAATCTTTAGTTATATCGCCCTTGTAATATTTTATTATTTCACATCTCGCAGAAATTGAAGTATAAAATTCCTGTGCAGATTGTATTGGAATTAAAATTTTTTGATTATTAAACCAGACAGAAAATACATTTTTTTCATAATCTATTATAGCTGAATATTTACAAAAGAAATCTGAACCTAACATACCATGCATTTTGTGGTCAAGGTCATCCATTAATAAAAACTGATAACAGAGCTGTACATTATATACTTGTAATGATAGAAGCTGAACCTTTTGACACAATTATTTCATGTTTAGCAAGATATTTGCTAAAAATAATACTAACTGTTGCCCCTGTATCTAATAAAAATTTTAATTTAGTATTTCCATAAAATAATTCAACAAAATTTAAGCCATTTAATGTCGAGACTTTAACATTATTATTAATTTCTCGTTGGTCCTCGAAAAAATGGACCAGATGGTGTACTTTGAAAATTTTGACCTAAATCACTATTTACATTACTAGCTGAATAATTTTCATTTGAGTTTGACATGTAATATGCCCTTAGCGTATAATAAAATTGTTACCTCTGGCACGATTGTTAAAAGTACCTCTATTATTATTATGACCCCTATAGTTAGAATTGTAATTCACCCATCTGTCTTGATTTCTTGAAAAGTTATGTGGATGATTGTTCCCTCTCAAATTTTTATTATAATTTGTGGAACCACGTTTAAAATTTTTATATCCACGTGTATGAAATACCTGACCGTTATCTACATTCGGAATTTCCACCTTTAGCTCCTTGAATCGCATTGGCCAATTTGCAATAATTGCGCGATTTATTAATAGATCTTAAATCATTGTTTCTTAATCCCTCTGCGAAAGAATTAACAGCAATTTTTTCATTAATTCTTCTTAAAAATTGTTCGGCATTTTCATCACCCTCACTCTGAGCAATTGTCAGATCCGTTAATAACTCTTCAATTGATTTGCCAAATTGCTCAATAGATTTTGCACCCTGTTTAGCAATATTTAACTGTGTCGTTAAATATGATACAGATTTTTTTGTAACAAAGTGATTTTTCAAATCGGTGATTAGTCCGCGTTTGAGGAATAAGTTTTATTAAGCCTAATTTTTGCATTATCAGTTAAACTTTTCTTTTAAAATATAAGTAGTCAACAATCTCTACCACAGGCCTCTAACATAGAATCATATAGCCCAATAGCATCGATAAGTTGCTTGGATACAGTTTCGCCACCGTTCATAACTGACAGCAAACTTGCCGCTGTTTTTAAATCAAATTTTTCTGACTTTCTCGGTATCTGACCACTCTGAACTTGATGAATCGGAATTTAGTGGTATTTTTAAACTATTTTCATCTATTACAGATTGTTTAGTGCGCGAGGACTGTAACCGTTCATCAAAAATTAGCTCAATACCATTTAAATATTTATTATGTTAAATTAATTAAAATGAAACAAAATTAAATAATAAAATATAATAAAATTAACAGTTGAACTAAATTTATTTGGACCATCGCACCGTGTACAAAATATAGATAGCATGTATTAGTACAACGTTATTGTACTTCAACCGCTCAACCAAGAATGCCCTCCGGCTCGTCGCTCTGAGTACTGCTACCCTGCTTAGGCCAACTCAGCGATTAGATGATCCCGCTCCCTGCATGCCCCGCAGAGGGACCCTCTCATCAGAAGTGGTGATAACATTCGGCCTTTCCTAACCAAAGAGTGTCCTCACTCTTCAAGTCCAAGGGCTGAAACTCGAGTTGTTTGCATTAAAACCTCGAACCAGTTAAGCATTAATACAACAAAATATCAGTAACAATGCAAAAATAATAGTATCGTGTAAGCTAAAGTTCTATAACCTTATAGTCCTGGGTAGTCACTCACCATCTGACCTAACCTATAAATTAAATAATGAACTTGGCCAAGTTTATTAATAATTATAATTAACCAAATAAAAAAACTTTTAACTATTGAACTTAATTAAAATATAACCTTTATTAACTTAGTGATAACTTAACTTAATGGTCACCTAGTACCCTGCTAGCCCTGTATCAATAGTGACCCCAGGAAGTACGTCTGACCGCTACCTTCAGGAAGTACGTCTGACCCGATACCGCTATCATCAGGAAGTACGTCTGACCCGATACCGCTACCTACCCTAAGTAGTAGTAGCTGGGACAATGTAGTAGTTGGGACAACGTAGTAGTTGGGACAACGCAGCAGTTGGAACAACGTAGTAGTTGGAACAACGTAGTAGTTGGACAAACGTACCCCTAACTTACCCTGTCCGGTGACTTTACTTGTAGCTGGGACAACGTACCCCTGACCTTACCCTATCCGGTGACTTTACCGCCACCTGATGGCTTGACCGACATCCTGCCCATCGATGGTTGGATCGGATGAATTTATCGCCATCTGATGATTTAACCGCCATCCCGTCCACCTACGGTTGGATCCGGTGAATTTACCGCCACCTGATGACCTAACCTCTATCCCTTCCACCAACGGTTGAGTCCAGTGAATTTACCTCCACCTGATGACTTAACCGTCATCCTTTCCACCGATGATTGGATCCAGTGAATTCACCTCCACCTGATGACTTAACAGCCATCCATTCCAACGATCCACCACCTGTGCTATCAGTAACGAATCCATGGCCTCATGTTGTCCACTCTAGCAACGCCACATACCTCAGCTGAGAGCGAGTACTTCCAGGTATGTCCACCACCTCATACCGGTCATTGTCCAGGACTTTCACAATCTGAAATGGACCTTTTCATTTAGGCAACAGTCTTTGGCTCCATCTAGTAGCTACATTGCTGGTGACCTTAAATAGTACCAGATCACTCTGCCTGATACTCGCCTACGTACCTCTCCATCCGTGATCATATTTCTGCTAAATTAAAAATTTCGCGCTCATCTGTTTCTAACTGCCCTTGTGAATATACTCTGTAGCACATTAGAGCCTCACTAGGTGTGACGCCTATGGCTTTAATAAGTGTGCCGTTTAGCCCTAGCTGAATGTTATGAATGCCGACATCTGGCAAATCAACAGTGCCGTGTACAACGCCGCGAAGCAACTCGTCCCCCGTGAGAGGTCAACCAATCACGGGGTCGAGAAAGCCAAGCGACGTGTACAGAAAATCGAGGGCAAGATACAGTCGGCCAGACAACACGGTTCTCGGATCCAGAGTGTGGTGGAATATAAGACGACTGGTAGAGTTTTTACTCCCAGAATCCGGCGCATAGCAGCCGGATTAAGACGTCAACACCATACTCTAAATTTGACAGTGATGCTTACCATCAAGCAGCACTGTCTAGATAGGATCCGAGCACTTATGGCGATAAAGAAAACATTGAAGAGGCGGGTGAGGAGTATGGAACAAAACAATTTGTTCCGTACGAATCCTTCCCGCCTCTTTCAAGAGCCACAGCGTGTTGTCGAGAATCCGCCGACTGTAGAAGATGTCGAAACCTTCTGGAAGGGAATCTACGAAACGACGCGTCCATTCAATAGCGACACTCCATCAATTGCACACTTCGAGGCTCTGTGCCACAGACATCTTGAAGAGCCAGAAGGAGTGTGTCCGACAATCAGTACGGAGGAA
The DNA here is from genome assembly GCA_029963845.1 of Rhamnusium bicolor. Classification (NCBI taxonomy): domain Eukaryota; kingdom Metazoa; phylum Arthropoda; class Insecta; order Coleoptera; family Cerambycidae; genus Rhamnusium; species Rhamnusium bicolor. Next base: position 37,655 of record JANEYF010005185.1, on the reverse strand, counting down.
GTCCAACAAGCACTTGTTGGTACCAAGAACTTCGCTGCCCCGGGCCCAGACGGCATTAACAACTGGTGGTGGAAGAAATTTCCTTCCACTCACCGCCATCTGGCGCGAGTTTTCAACTCATGGTTGAACAAAGGGCAGCAGATTACGGACTGGTTCGTCGAGGGACGTACTGTGCTTATCTCCAAAAAGGGGGATCTCTCCGACCCGAGGAATTATAGGCTGATCACTTGCCTCAACTCCTGCTACAAGATATTTACACGTATCTTGTATGCTAGGACGCTGAGGACTGTTGATTCGGTCTTCCAGCAGAAACACGAACAGCGTGGTGCCAAGAAAGGCATGGGAGGTTGCAAGGACAGCCTGCTGATAGACCGCTGTATTGCACAGGATTCTGTGCAATACAAGCGGAATTTATCGATGGCCTGGATTGACTACCTCAAGGCATTTGATACAACATCGCATGAGCTATTGTTGTACTTGCTCGAATGTCTTGCGGTACCAGCACCACTAGTGAGATGCATAGAACAGCTGCTGCCGCTCTGGAAGACCCGCTTCACCATAACATCATATGCACAGCGGGTCACGACAGAGCAGGTGGCATTTTAGGAGAGGAGTTTTCCAGGGTGACTCCCTGAGTCCTCTCCTCTTCTGCATTTCACTGCTGCCGTTGTCTGTTGGGCCCCGCCAAACCCGCGGTTATCAATGTGGGCCACCCAGCGACCGGAGGGCATAAGGTCACCCATATATTTTATATGGATGACCTTAAACTTTATGCCTCCGGAGAGCGCAAACTACAAAACGCTCTTAGGGTGGTCGAAGAATACACGCGGGCAATTGGAATAGAGTTCGGGTTGGACAAATGTGCAGTCGTCCACCTCAAGAGAGGCCGATGCGGGGGAATTCCCTGAAGATGCGCAGCTCGCAGATGGAAGCATCATAAGACATTTGGATGCCGGAGAGACCTATACATATCTGGTTGTGCAACAAAGGCACATCCAGGATGTATCACAAATAAAAGGTTCTCTCCGCGGCAAGTACAGACACCGTCTCCGAAAGATTTGGTCTTCCGAACTTTCGGGGAAGAACAAGGTGTCTGCAACTAATATGCTTGCCATTCCGGTCCTGCTCTACTCCTTCGGAGTAGTAAAATGGACAGTAGAGGAGCTGCGCCAATTAGATAGGGATACCCGCAAGATGATGAATATTCACAGAAGTATTCATCCTATATCGTCCGTTCCTCGTGTGTACCTCCCACGTCAACTGGGGGGCCGAGGACTCTTGAGCCTGGAGTGTACGCATGGCAGAGTAGTACTGAGTATGGCATGTAACATACTCAGGAGCTCAGATCCCCTCTTGCAGTTCGTAAAACATCACAAAACTGTAGGAGTGGGAGCAGGATTGTTCAAGGCAGCAAAAAGAGCCGCAGATGAACTCGGTCTCGCATTTAACATCAGGCGAGGAGGCCGGCGAGGTGCTGATGTTGAGTCAGTCACCGAACTTCAGCCAAATCGTCTGAAAGCCCAAATCAGAGCTGCCGAACAGGAAAATCTGTTTCGGCAGCACGTCGATAAACTCCAGCATGGTGTCTTCTATAAGAACATAGAAACTCTGGGTTTATCGACCAGGCTGACCTTCACCTTTCTAAGGTCAGCAGGGCTTAAGTCGGAGACCGAGGGATTCATTGTGGGCTGCCAAGTTGGTGTTATCAACACCTTGGTCTACCGTAGCCGCGTGTGGCGTGTAGAGGTTCCTGATATCAACTGCAGGACCTGCCATCAGGCGCCGGAATCGCTCATGCACTTACTTTCTGCATGCCCCATATATGCGATTTCGGCCTACTTCCACCGGCATAACGCGGCGTTACGAGTGCTATACTATCATCTAAGGCACTAGTACTGGGTAGACCAGACACCAGTGCTGCCTTACGTCCCCGGAGATATTGAGTCCGTTGTCGAGAACGAGAAATGCCGGATTTACTGAAACTACTCGTTCCCGACTGTCAGGCTAATCCAAGCCAACAAGCCTGACATAGTCCTCCTCGACCATCAACTCAAGGTGATGTATGTCATCGAGTTCTCGGCACCTGCGGAGAAAAATATCACCTTGAAGGAGGAGGAGAAACGGACCAAATATCGCGATCTCCGGTATGAGCTCCAAGTGTTATACCCAGGCTACTCGGTAAAAATGGTCGTCCTTATAATCGGTGTACTCGGAGGGATAAAGCTTACGCTGCTCTCGGAACTGAAGATCATGCCGGCCTGCCAAAAATCAGCCGAGTGGCTGGCAGGCCAAATGCAGAAGGCGGTCATTCTTGGTTCTCTCCGTCTGCTTAGGGCACACGATTCTGGTATCTACAGTCACTGACCCTGCGGGACGTGGGGAGGTCGGTTGATCCGGTTGATCCGAAGCATCCTAAGACAGTTGGATGCTAGAGAGACCTATGCATATCTGGTTGTGCAACAAAGGCACATCCAGGATGTATCACAAATAAAAGGTTCTCTCAGCGGCAAGTACAGACACCGCCTCCGAAAGATTTGGTCTTCCGAACTTTCGGGGAAGAACAAGGTGTCTGCAACTAATATGCTTGCCGTTCCGGTCCTGCTCTACTCCTTCGGAGTAGTAAAATGGACGGTAGAGGAGCTGCGCCAATTAGATAGAGATACCCGCAGGATGATGAATATTCACAGAAGTATTCATCCTGGATCGTCCATTACTCGTATGTACCTCCCACATCAATGGGGGGGCAAGGACTCTTGTGCCTGGAGTATACGTATGGCATAGTAGTATTGAGTATGGCATGTAACATCATCAGGAGCTCAGATCCACTCTTGCGGTTTGTAAAACATCACGAAACTGTAGAAGTGGGAGCAGCATTGTTCAAGGCAGCAAAAAGAGCAGCAGATGAACTCGGTCACGCATTCGAGACCAGGCGAGGTGACCGGCGAAGTGCTGATGTAGAGTCAGTTACTGATATTCTACCTGAAATCCTGAATTAGAGCTGTCGAACAAGAGAATCTGTTCCGGCAGCACGTCGATAAACTCCAGCATGGTGGCTTCTATAAGAACATGGAAACATTGGACTTGTCGACCAGGCTAACATTCGCCTCTGTAAGGTCAGCCGGGCTCAAGTCGGAGACCGAGAGATTCTTTATGGCCTGCCAGGTTGGTGATTTCATCACCTTGGTCTACCATAGCGTCTGTGGCATGTAGAGGTTCCTGACATCAACTGCAGGACCTGCCGTCAGACGCCGGAATCGCTTATTCACATACTATCTGCATGCCCTATATTCGCGATTTTGGCGTACATCCACCGACATAACGCGCCATTACGAGTGCTATACTACCATCTAAGGCACTCGTACGGGGTAGACCAGACACCAGTGCTGGCTTACGTCCCCGGAGATATTGAGTCCGTTGTCGAGAGCGAGAATTGCCGGATTTACTGAAACTACTCGTTCCCGACTGTCTGCTAATTCAAGCCAATAAGCCTGACATAGACCTCCTTGACCATCAACTCAAGGTGATGTATGTCATCGAGTTCTCGGCACTTGCGGAGAAAAACATCACCTTGAAGGAGGAGGAGAAACGGACCAAATATCACGATCTCTGGTACGAGTTCCAAGTGCTGAATCCGGACTACTCAGTAAAAATTGTCCTCCTACTAATCGGTGTACTCGGAGGGATAAAGCCTACGTTGCTTTTGGAACTGAAGATCATACCGGCCTGCCAAAAACGGCTGAGAGGCTAGCAGGCCAAATGTAGAAGGCGGTCATTCTGGGTTCTCTCCGCCTGCTTAGGGCACACGATTCTGGTATCTACAGTCACTAATCACTGCGGGATGTGGGGAGTGGCTGTAGTTAATGCGCCGGCGCGACTTCCGTGTGGCGTCGAAGAGAGCGGGGAGACTGTCCGGCATCGGATATTTCGAAAAAAAAAATGTTTATTGAAAATTGAAATTGAAAATTCAGTCATAAATAAAATTGTAATTCACGAGAGTGTATAATACTTCCAAAATAAACATTGGTAACCCCACAAAGTCAGAGACTTGATCGTGGGTATAAATATGGTTACTTATTAATATAACTATAACAATAGGCAATAGGCACTAAACATAATTTAAATAACGAGATGAACTGTAATATCAAAATTAATAATCATGCAATTGAAAATGTTAATGAATTTTAATATCTAGGAGTAGTCATTGACCAAAACCTATCATTTTGTAAACATGCTGAGTATATAAACAAAAAAATTTACAAAAAGTTAATTACCTATCTAGGATTAGTAAATTTCTGAGCATATGGACGAAACGAATAATATATAATACTATAATACATCCACATTTCGTATACTGCCCCACAATTATATTCATGATTAACAATACTCAAATACACGACCTCCAAACTAAACAAAATAAAGCACTAAGAAACATATTGAATTGTAATATTTATACAAGAGTTAAAACTATGTTGGACTGTGCAAATATATTGTCTGTAAGACAGTCTATTATGCTGAATGTTTTTTTGTTTATATATAAGTTATCAAATAATATGCTACCTAAACATCTTTTTGATACATGTACTTTTGTGAGTGACATACATAATCATGAAACTAGAGGTCAACAAAATTTTTATATACAAAAGAACAAACACAAACTTTGGTGAAAACCAATTATTTATCAAGGGATTGAAGTTATATAATTACCTACCAAGTGAGGTTAAAAATAGTCAAAATTCAAATATATTTAAAACAAAGTGTACAGTCCATGTAAAAGAAAAATGGACAATATAAAATATATTATACAGATTTCATACTCTTTGTGTCTGTCCATGACCATATTATATTGTAATTGTAAAAATTGTAAACATTAAGTTATGTATGTGTATTTAGTTAAGTACTTTGTCCTTTTTACATTGATTAGTGTTGTAAATCTTGTATTCTTGATTGTATAGCAAAGTATGCTAATAAAGTCTATTATTATTATTATTAATAAAGTAAACAAATAGGCACATAACATTTAAGATAACTAACAAAATAAAAAGACAAAAAAACAAAAAATGCTAAATAAAAAAAAAGAATAAAATAATATGTATATGCACATATACAGGGTGTTTACGAACTTGGGAATATATTTTTAATGAGAGAGGTAGTACTTGGTAAAAATAGTCGATTGCTAGAAATTTACTTTAGTAAAAATTCCTCAGAAGTGGCAGAAAAAATATTTTAAATAATACACCAAATTGTTTGAGAACCGCTGACGAAGCTAGCTGTATGCGAAAGTTATGGCAGTATTGCCAAATTTTATCTCAACGTCCATTACTTAGCGACAATTTCTTTCTTTTTCCAATAGCATTAGATAAATAACATCTAACTATGCGACCGATCAAAATGTACTCATTTTTTAAAATTAAATATTTTACTCAAAATTAAACGTCTTGTACCAGCTAGAAAAGTACAACATATCCCATGGGTTGAATTGTTTTAAAGAATCCAACTACAGCTTAAAACATTTTTCTCATTATTGATTGATTGATTTACTTTTTTTACATCATTAAATTTGTTATTTTTTATAACATCTGTGTTTTTATAGAAATACTCGTACAAATACAAAATGGAGAATGCAAAACATTTACATCTTTGTGAGCATTGTACAATTTAAAAATGGAAATATACCCAATCTATTATTAATAAATTATAGTGAAGAAACTTTGATAATTGAACTTTTTCTTACCTTGTAACAAACTTCTCTTGCAGAAAATTCCTTAAAAGACTTCCTTCATCCAACCACAAACGCACATAATTCTTTCTTTGTGTAGGCACTACACTCAAAAAACTGAATAATTAACAATATTTCCATGTGTAATATTTGGAAATGCATCACCGTTTGTAGTGAAGTCTTCTTTTTCAAAGTATAAAAGCATCTAAACCGGGTTTCGGCTGATGGATCTAACCAATATGACACTTTTTCCATATCACGAGACAATTCCGTAAAATACGTCTCTATTTTGAGAACACAAAATTAACGAAATAAAACAATTAGATTTGTTTTAAATGTTCAGTAACCATTAATATTAGTTTCTAAAACTGCGTTATACACTTAAAACACGTTCTGGTAACAAAACGACGTTTGTGCTTATTCGATATTACAGCTGACGGGGAGTTTCGATGCATGTTCACTTCACATACAAACACACAAAGATTTTGTTTTTAGTTTCTCTATGCACAAACAAATGAAATACGTTGTGACTTGTGAGTACGTTGTGGTAAATTCTTTACACATCTTAAAAATTACCATTTGACATACATACACAGATTCACGAAATTCACTAATTACATACAGGTGTGCAAGCAAACCTACAACCTACAAACCTGTAATATCACTAAATTACAAACAACGATCATCATAGCACCATTTGTAAACTCTACACAGGGTCGGACTGGCCTCATTCGGCCCCATAGGCAATAGTTGTAATTTGGCCCCTACGGCCTACCCCTCCCACCAAGCATATAAAGAAATCATATACCTAAAATAGACACAATAAAAATTAATGTTCTTCATTATTGTTTATTATTAGATAAATGATAAATTCGAACATAAAAGTAAATATCGAAAGGAACAGTAATTCAATAATAAAATATAGTTGGATTTGTACATTGTAAGTACAGGGTACAAGAAATATAACACAAATAATGTATCTTAGAGTTAAAAACAATACACTATTTTCTTAACCTATAACCTCAACTCATTCTTTATTTTGGTACTTTTCAAATTTTAATAATGCACAATAACATAATTATAAACTTACTTCATAATTAATTAATTATCTCTAAGTACTTACTTATAGTATTTTTGCATGAACGGGAATGAAACAGTATTTTACTACCTCAAAACAGGGAGTAAACAAGCGTTTATTCACTTGAAAACTAATGAACAGTATAAACATAATATAACGTCAACAATTTTAATATGTCAAACTTTTAATGGTAGAAAGAATAAAAAAATAAGAATCAAACATAAACCATAAAATATAACTTATTTCAAATCAAAATTAATATTAATAGTGTAATTTTCACTGTTCGCAATATTTGGTAATTAGTAATATTTAGCAATCTAAATGTCAAACAAAAATAAATAAAAGATGTCAAATAGACAATTAAGGTATCCTTGCAAAACTTAACACTGACATAGTTTTCCATGAAACACGAAATACTAAAACACCATATACTGCACTCATCTGAGGATGATTAAAACTGTTTTAAGAATCTCCAGATGATGACAACTTGGATTGCGAAACGAGTGTCGAGTGGAGTATATGGTTTTTCTTTTTTTTTTTGGGAGTTACTACCACATGAATAATTCTTCGTTGTCTAAAAAAATTAGTTAGTTATCCAGTATGTTACTGGAAAAATAAAGCGTGAAACTTGACATATTCTAAAAATAGATAAATGACTTTGAAAAGGGAAACAGACTCGCTTTCCGAAACGTTAGGGAATTATATTATTATTTTTATGTCTAATATTAGTTGTTAAAAAACACCCTCTGACTAATTCTTTGACATAAAGTCACAAGCGCAGAAGTTTATTTTTACAGTAACATGCTGGGTAACTAACTATACTTTTTAGATAACGAAGAATTATTCATGTGGTAGTAAGTTCCAAAAAAGAAAAAGAAAATTCTAGAGAATGCCACAAATAACGTTCAGACATTATATGGTGTTAAAACAGTTTTATTCATTCCCAGGTGATGTCAACTTGGTTGGCGAAACACGCGTCAAAGGTTTCAACCCACTTCAGGACAAGAATACATAAAAAGCTTTGTGGCCAATTACTATTCTTTAGTTTTTACATTTAATTTTTTTTTTTTAATAAAAATAGTGCCAATTCGTGGAAAAATGTTGTATGTACCTCGGGAGTAAAGTGTGTTTTAGTCCCTAGCATGAATGTTGGGACTAAAGCACTCACTTTGGCACATAAATAACTGTTAATACACACAATCATCTAACACACCACTCACTGACAGGACTGCGAGAGACGAGCCGAATCCGCATGATACCATAGATCAGCAGGTCAAAAGTGACCAATAGTTATTGCATCGATAAAAAAATTGCACAATGTATAGAACGCCTGGGGAGATGAGGTCTAATTTACTTACAGGACTGAGAAGCGCGCGACTAATAATCTCGCTAATATGGGATGGATGGCGCTACTAGTGCCGATTTTACATCTTTCAGCTTCTTGCTAATCGCTGGTTACACTAGTAAAGAGTAAACCACTTGTACTAGCTGGCGCCCGGTGGCCAGACAAATATTTTTGGCTTTGTTAATGGGAAATAATTTCCTACACAGGAAAAGGAAAAATACATTATTTCAGTTTGCAGTTTGACCCCCAGAAGTGTTTGGCCTCGTCGGTAATTGCCGACCTGCCGGCTGGGCCAGTCCGTCCCTGAGTCTCTACATTATACGCTGTGGAGATTGGACGTTTGCGCATCGAAAAATCTGGTGACATCATTGGCGACGCCATTTCGACTCAATCATTTAATGGTTATTGTTTGGTTTTCTGTAGTTATAGTGCGCTTTCTTGCATTATATGAATTTTTTACGACTTTCTATGACTACGATAGGATATTTTAATACTTTGTGTAGTGAAAATAATATATTTTTTTATTAAGAGCAAATTGTATTTGGTACTTTCATAAAAAACATTTGTAAACTAAGTCTTGTGCAATGGAAGAATGTTCTAAGGTAAAAGATTTTAAACCTAAAGGGATCACTTTTCATAGGTATGTTAGTTTTGATCTGTTATTTTTTTCAATTCTACAAATTACATGTTTTAGATTTCCTAAAGGAGAGATATTGGAGAAGTGATTGGAAGTTCTTGGGAAAAACGAGCAGAGGCAGTGAATAAAGCAGTCAGAGAATAAATTTATTTGCTCCAAACAGTTCAAAGAAGGTGATTTTATGAAACCGGGACATAAAGTTTTCCTGAAAGCTGATGCAGTGCAAAATTTGCAGCGACAGAAATTTGTATGGACCATAATATTTATATTCCATCTACAAGTGAACAAAGGAAAAATAAGGCTACAAGTGTCTACTGATGTTGTTTCACTAACGACACAATCGTCCTCTTTTAGTTCTACACAGACATCTTCATGATGACACTCTTCGATTATGAATAAGATTGAAATTAAAAAGATGTTTGGTGTAAGATATTGCTTAAATATAATAAGGTATATGTATTGTTAATTTATGTACTTATTTTTAGCAAAATTAATTAGTGACGAGACTGACAGTAGCTCTAACAGGAAGAAAGTTAAATTTATTCAAAGTATTCATAATTATGGGTAAGTTTTTTATATAAATAAGTACTCCATATAATTTTTATTAAATAAATTATTTCAGTGTTTCGCCTGAGATTAAAAAGAAATATACTGAATTAAGAAAAGTTGAACAGAAGTCCAGAAGAAAGTTATATTCTGCCACGAAAAATAAAGAATCTGAAAATGAAAAATAACTACCTTGAAAAAAGTTGTGCAAGAATATTATTTAATCAACCACAATAACTATTAATTTTATAATGTTTAAAACTTATTTACTCTGTATTTCTGAATTTATTGGAGAACAAAATATAATATATTGAGTTTAGCTTTGTTTAACTTTATTTATAATAATAGCTGTTTATGTAATAAGTCCATAATATAAGGGTTTATTGAGCAAGTCGTTTATATGTGAGTTGAGTGTAGTGTCCAAGACCATAAAGAGGATGAATTCAATAAAACTTTATTGTGGATGAGTTGCATATAAAGCTTTATGTTCGAGTGCTAAAACTAACTCTTGGAGAAACGTTCAGTTTATAAATTTTGTATCTATTCTATGAGAAACGAGTGATGTATGCTGTGTACTGTTTATGAAATAGTTTTGCAGCTATAAAGTACCTCTTTATAGTACTAGTAAAATAGTTACTTTATTATATTATATTATAAAGAGGTACTTTATGACCGGAAAACTATGTCACAAACAGTGCTTTACAATATAGTCATACATAAATATCTTTGAATTTATGAAATCCTTAGATTTTATGAATTAAGCCTTATAAGTGTTAAATTTTAGTTCAGCTGTTTGTGAAATCGTCGAAAATATTAACGATATATAGCTGAAAATTGAAAACAGTTTCGCGGAATTCTCACTTTCGTGTCTGATTTCATATAAATATTCGACCGAAAGTGAGAAAAATCTATAAATGCAATAAAGAAAATTCTTTTCATAATAGGGTAATAAAACGAATGATAAATTGATCACAATTCATTTAAACAGTATTTACTCAACATAAAGAATTTATGCACCTAATTAAACAATACAAAAAGATTAATAATAATAGCAGCCATAAAAAACTATGATAATAGCATGCTAACTCATTGTCAGTATTAAAGATGCACAAGAGCTTTGTTATCAGATAGAGAAACAGATTTTTCTCAAGTCTACGAAAGTAGTTGTAAACTCTAGAAGAATAGAATTGGAGAGTCAGTGCAAACCGCCAGATTTCTTGAGAGTACTTCCTGTCCGGATGACTAAAAAGAAAATTAAATATTGTAATACACTGAAGCCTCATACAAGTTATAAATGAAAGTTTTTCGTTGAATATTATCTAGCTTTTAACACGAGGCATTAAAATTTTGATAATTAATTTAATTTTATTTGATATATTGCACTCACGATATTATACTTGTCATGCCAAAAACCTGAAAATGTGTTTATAACTATTACATCTACAATCTGGCAATCCACCAAAAAAATTTTTTTTTTAAATTTATAGGGAGGGGCCCAATTTTAAGAAATTTTAATGAGCACACTTATTTTACGTTATATTTAAGATACCTTTAAAAATAAAAGCATTGATCGAATTATTGTATTAGGAACATTAGTAAAATTCCCTCCACTACAAGTTAACATAAAAACTGAGGCAAGTTGCTTTATTCAATTTAGTTGTCGATATGTTTTAGACCGTACGTGATATAAAATTATTGTTTCAAAGAACCAATTGTATAAAATGAAAACCATTAATTTCTTTAACCTGACAAGACTCCAAATATTACTATCTTAATTTAATAAATACTATACCTTGTGCCCTTAAAACTTCCATTGTCAAGATTGGATTGGGCACCGTTATAGATGGAAAAGCTCTCCCACTTGATTGTAATGAATTCCCAGACTCTTCAGTTTTGGATCCATGTAGTCTTCGTTCATAAAATGTTCTGAACATATGAATAGTGTATGTATAATCTCTGTACTTGAAAAACCTCATATACGTATTTGTACCCATACATTTTGGCTGTCGTCGCTGGGTAACCTATACGATTAAATTTTTCTATTAAATATTTACTTAAATGTATAGTTAATGCAGATTGTTGGATTTAGCAGACAATGCTTGAACAATATAAAAATAAAACAATCCTAACCTGTGAAACGTCACCGATATTCTTCCAGATATGACTTTGTTTTCAGTCTTTACATAAAACACAATTTCGATATACTTTTCCTATTATTGTGCCGCAAAAAAAACTGAAAATAGAAGATAAAACACAAAAATGTCCTGCTAGGCACAAAATCAAAACAAAACGAGATGACAAATCTCAAAAAAAATTGAGGAATGACAGAGCTTTTAACGGAATAAACGATGAAGATCACAAATAATAAAATCAAGCATCCACGGAAATTGCTTGCAGTACTATTTTTGAGATGGAAGCAAATTCGTGGAAGGAAGATATTACGTACGTTCTTTCTACCAGATCTTTGTTAATCTAAGTAGTTTTACGAAGGCTACATCAGATAAAATTATGATTTTATTTATGCAGTGGAACCGTAAAACAACTTAGTTTAGCTGAGATCTTAGTTAGAAAGAACGCACCTAATGTTGGCTTCAGTGCTCGTGCAGCTAATAAAAAGTTACTAGACTTAGCAATCACAAAATTCTGTGGTTGTTGTTATTTAATAGTGTTTGTTTTCAACCTTCGTCCGGTTATTTTTACAGTGTTTTTTCATTAGTAACAGTAATAATGAACTAGTCAATGTTAATATTTACGGTAAATGTCAAAATACTTCGGCTGTTTGTAGTGTTTGTATGCTGAACGTTTTCTAAATAGGAATGCACCAAATGCCGTATGATTTGTAACTCTTGTGCAACGATCACACGATATTTGTCAGTTACGACACCGTCAAAGACGTGATATGAGGTCCTGATATGTCTTTGAACGCTGAGGAAAACATTTTAAATTTGGTAGAGGACAATCCAAATTTAAGTGTGCATTCATTCGCTAAGCAAACCGGACGTCTAATCGGATTGTATGGTGCCCTGTGAGGATATAAACTATATCCATTTTCATGTAAAAAGAGTTAATTAATGTTCTACAAAAACAAGATTTTGTGTGTTAAAGGATGTGGCAACATCGAACAGTGATTGTGCCATATGATGTATTTGGGCCACGGTCATTCAACTTCGATTCCAGCAGTTCTCAATATGTTCGCACTTTTTTTGTTGAGAAAGGTCAGTTATTTTTTTCTAATATTTAAGGTTTTCTTATGCACTATACGATTTATTATATCAAGATGTACTTATCCTCAAAAAATAATTCCCAAGTTTGTAAACACCCTGTATACAAATATATACATAAATCGTGGGGATGCAGTTATTTGGTGGCTAAATTAAATTAAAAATCTGCTTTTTATAAAAAAGTTTATATATATATATATATATATATATATATATATATATATATATATATATATATATATATACATATACATATATATATATATATATATATATATATATATATATATATATATATATATATATATATATATATATATATATATATATATATATATATATATATTAAATATGATTTGAAGGAAACAACTACTCAGCGGGCAAATACCCCGACCTGCATTGAATTACACCTTCAAATCATGATAGATGGAAAGCCAATATCATTTGTCAATTCCTAACCAGACATAGATCGATTTCGAACTTATTTGTTCTCTTCAGTACGCCATAGGTTATGGAACAGATAAATGATAGTGGCCAACATACTAGTTATATACTAACTAAGGTGAAATGAATAGTGGTGAGAGGTATGAAACTTCTCATATGGTCTGAATGCTACTATCCGACCGACATCCTAGATGTCTCTGTGGTGGATAGCGACTTGCATCACAGCAAGTACCGAGAGCGGCGACCCCTAGCCCAGGTGGACTAAACTAATGTTATTAAATATGATTTGAAGGAAACAACTACTCAGCGGGCAAATACCCCGACCTGCATTGAATTACACCTTCAAATCATGATAGATGGAAAGCCAATATCATTTGTCAATTCCTAACCAGACATAGATCGATTTCGAACTTATTTGTTCTCTTCAGTATGCCATAGGTTATGGAACAGACAAATGATAGTGGCCAACCTGCTAGTTATATACTAAGGTGAAGTGAATAGTGGTGAGAGGTATGAAACTTCTCATATGGTCTGAATGCTACTATCCGACCGACATCCTAGATGTCTCTGTGGTGGATAGCGACTTGCATCACAGCAAGTACCGAGAGCGGCGACCCCTAGCCCAAGTGGACTAAACTAATGTCATTAAATATGATTTGAAGGAAACAACTACTCAGCGGGCAAATACCCCGACCTACATTGAATTACACATTCAAATCATGATAGATGGAAAGCCAATATCATTTGTCAATTCCTAACCAGACATAGATCGATTTCGAACTTATTTGTTCTCTTCAGTATGCCATAGGTTATAGAACAGACAAATGATAGTGGCCAACCTGCTAGCTTAATAACATTAGTTTAGACTAAAATATAAAGCCATTTAAAATTTTTCTGCCATTTTTAATTATTATTTAAATATCTTACCTTAAACGAAAAAATAATTCGATGTGGCACTTTATAGTTTAAAATAATGCTACTTTGAGCTTTTATGGACGGTACGGTTTCGAGCGCCAGTTCCTGTTTTAAAGTATAGGAACACCACTTTCTTCCATCAGCGGTATGATACAAACTAGATAACTTAATTAAGAAACGGAATGTCCAGGCGGTCTATATGTGTGGTTGTCGGTTGCGTAGCAATGGACAACTTCACCTTACCTGTCGAAAATGTTTCTCGGTATATGACAAGATTTATTACTTATGTCCTAAATAAAGAAAGACTTTCACCTCCACTTACTATATTTTATTTAAGACTGACCTCATAAAATAAAAACAATAAATATTAAACAGTGTAACAAATTATACAAGCAACAAAAAAAGTAGGCCAATAAACCAAGTAAGAGGTTGTAATAATGCTAGCCGGTATATCAAGTGCGGCTGTTACGGAATCTATTACTACTGAAATGTATAGTGATAATACAAATAGGTAAATCAAATGCAGTTAAGTTACGGAAGCTACTATTTTTCTACTAGTATTTAGCAAGCGGCTAGTGCGGAAGTGGTATTACAGTAGGCGGTGTGTGAAAAACGGTCCAGGTGCAAGTGGTTACGAAATACCAGCGTAACACTACGGCAGAATATCAGTCTAGGGACTTTTGATTACTTTAGAAATGTCTAATCGCGAGTATACAGCTAGGTTATGTTCCCTACTAGGGTAGAACGGGTTTTAGCTTGCGGACTACTTGGTCAGGTTCTATCCTCAAACGAGTGACTAAAAATCTGGCTAGTAGTGTTTCCTAACTATAACACTGAGATTGGATTCTATCCTCAACGAGTAACACTAGAATCCAATCGATTTTTAGTATCATGAAACCTAAACTGAAAAATCTGGATGATCCCGCGGGGCGTCTAGCGCAAACTTTAGCGAGCGTTATATAGGGTGGACCATTAATAATGGGCCATAATGCAAGGGTAGGTTCTTTGGACCAAAATATGAGGATACATTCAAATATGCTTTAGTAAAATGGTGCTTTGGGAAAAGATACAGGGTCTCAAATTTGAAATTATTTTTTCTTTTTTTTTGCAATAACTCGACAACCTCTTCACCGATCTTCATCAAATTTGATAAAGGAACATTTTTTTATCTAAGAAATAATAATTTATGTATCACATCACGTTAGACCATAGAGGGTGCCGCAGAGACTGTATCTTATGATGAATATATATTTTGTTGACGAAACTGTGGTACTTTTGACTAGAAAATCTGATAAGGGCGTCATTTCCACATAAAAAGGTTACGCCTAGTAGAACTTGATAACTCTAACAGTTTTCGAGGAATCTGCCGCTAAAGATTTCAGTAATTTTTTGAAAGACAAATTTAAATTTAATAAAACAAATTGTATTTGTTGAAAAGTGTGCTTTTGTTACGTCTTAGTTCTGTCATGGACGTCATTTAGTCATTTCATTGTGTTCTTGTGTTCCTTGTGTTGATTTATCAAGTTCTTTGACTTCTTTATTTAAAATGCCTCGACTTAATAATTTTTCAAATGAAGAAATGAGGGATATGATATGTGTTTAAGCACAAAATAATTTTAGCGTGCGTACTGCAACTAGGAGATACTCAGTGCAATATCCAAACAGAAGGCCAACCAAATTATAAGATTTTCCAACATCTGTTTCGTCGTTTGGGAGAAACGGGTTCATTTCACCATAAAAATGATGTAGGACGACCGAAACGAATTACTCCAGATCAAAAACTAGAAATTTTAATTCGTGTGGATGAAGAACCTCAAGTCAGCTCAAGTCGATTATCAGCGGCAACAGGAGCGAGTAAACAAACTATTCTAAGTGCTTTACGCAAAGAACGCTTCCACCCATATCACTTCACTCCTGTACAAAATTTACTTCCAAGGGATCTTCCACGAAGGTTAGAATTTTGCCAATTTCTTCTCAATAAACACAACAGAGAACAACATTTTATTTACCGATGAAGCAACTTTTACTCGTCGAGGAGTTTTTAACTGGAGAAATAGCCATTATTGGAAAATAGTAAATCCTCAAGAAAAGCATTTTCAGCACGAAGTGAAGATTAACGTTTAGTGTGATATTATCGGCGATCAGTTATTGGGACCATTTGTCCTTCCTCTAAATTTAAATGGGCAGTCATCTGTTTTTTCTTCGAAATAGTCTTGCTAATATATTAGATGATTTCATGCTAGACATAAGGGGCAGAATGTGGCTTATGCAAGATTGAGCTCCCTCTCATTTCTCCATTGCAATCAAAAATCATCTTGATGTGACTTTCCCTCACAGATGGATCGCTCGAGGAAGTGAATTTGCTTGGCCACCAAGGAGTCCTGATTGTAATTCTTTGGATTTTTATGTGTAGGGACATGTGAAGTTCTTAGTCTATGCAAAAACTATCAATTCAAGAGAAGAACTATGGGACCAAATACAAAACGCAGCCAATTTAATTAGAGGACAGCAAAATGTATTTTTCAATGTAAGAAAATCTTTTATCAAAAGAATTAGAAAAGGTATAGAGGTAGGTGGAAACCATATCGAATATTTACACTAGTCAGAATGTTCATAACAATATGAGAGAGAGTTTACGCTATTGTTATGCTTTTGTTTTCACTTACGTTGTACACTTTTTTCAATAAATGCAATTTGTTTCATTAAATTTGAATTTCTTTCAAAAAATTATTGACATTTTTAATGGCAGTTTTCTCAAAAACGGTTGGAGTTATCAAGTTCTACCAAGTGTACCTTTTTTTACGTAAAAATGACGCCCTCATCAGATTTTCTAGTCAGAAATACCACTTTTCGTCAAAAAAAAATATGAAAAAATTCATCATCAGATACATCTCCTGCGGCGCCCTCTATGGTCTAACGTGATGTGATACATAAATCATTGTTTCTTAGATTAAAAAATGTTTCTTTACTAAATTTAGTAAAGATTGGTCAAGAGGTTGTTGAGCTATTGCAAAAAAAAACGAAAAAAATAATTTCAACTTTGACACCCTGTATCTTTTTCCACAGCAACATTTTACTAAAGCATATTTGGTTATATCCTCATATTTTGGTCCAAAGAATCTACCCTTGAACTATAGCCCATTATTAATGGTCCATCCTAGACAGCTAGGTTGTCTTCTATTCCCCCTTATTGGGGTACAATCGTGATTTAATTCACGGACTACTTGGTCAGATTCTATCCTCATACGAGTGACACTAAAAATCTGACTAAAAGTGTTTCCTAACTATAGCACTGGGATTGAATTCTATCCTCAACGAGTGACATTAGAATGCAATCGGTGTTTAGTATAATACAATCTAAATTAAAAACCGGATGTTTCCGAAAGACGTCTTAACTAGATAGCACCTTAATCCTTATTAAACAAAAAGTGAAATAAACCAAACTATAAAAATGTCCCTAAATCGATTCGATATGAGATATTCGTGTTGACTTGATATATATCGAAATATATAGTTGGTAACAGTTTATAGGTTCAAGCTACTGGTTATCGCATCGAACACGAGCTGACCTATGTAATCGGATATTAATTCCACAACAACAAAAGAGGCACAACTGAGCCGTCTTGGGCCTAACATCGGCCAACGCCTAGGCATCCCTCTGCCAAGAAGGGAAACTATCCTCTCTTCCCCGAAATTTATTTCGGCGATATATTGTAAAGCCAAACCTAAACTAAAAATTTATTTATATTTAGAGGTTCGTCTTATTTATTTTTTTATAATAATAATTAAATAAATTTTAATTGGAAAAATGGAATGAATAATTGCCCAACCACTTAGTCAGATTTTAACCTCAAACGAGTGATACAAAAAAATATGACTAGTAGTTACTGTTTTCCTTACTATTACACTGGAATTGGATTCTATCCTCAACAAGTGAGACTAGAATCCAATCGATGTATACATAAAAACATCAAACGAAAGCGGTATTTTCCCGGAGCGGGTTTCTGAATAGATAACTCTATTTTAATTACTGAATCGCGAAACTACCGGAATATCTATGACCGCTCGGATTAACAGGTACACATATACCAAAACGGTAAAATACGGATAAGCAGATACAAGCTGTTAAGAGCAGTTAAATATAGGAATGATCCTTACCACTGTTGCTTGCGGAGCACACTGGAATTATCGCGTGTTGAACTGTAGCTGGTGGCGTGAGCAGTTTTGTTCTTAACGGCTGGCGAGAAAGTCACATGACCCTTGCGCGAGGAACGGAATTTCGTCTGATGTGGAGTGGCACACATTCTCTAAGCAATCTTAGCGAAATACGTTTCAACAAATTCCCTGCGTTATTTGATATAAACAAATGTTTATAAAATATTCTGAGGCTGGGAATCGCTTTCTCATAATTTTAAAACTGTTTCCAAAAAATAAATAAATAAAACGGCCATGGATTAATATTTAAAATAAATTAATTAATCTTTTATATTATAGATTTTATAAATAATAGAAATATGTATACTAATAATGAAAGATAGCTGTTACTTGGTGTTATGCGAGCGGTACTCAATATAAACAAAATAATTATGAAAATAAAATAACTTAAGATTACCCTGAATTAGAAAACAATTTTAACCAATTGAGAAACAATTGTTTTAAAAATAAACATTAAATACAAATTTTTGTATACAGGGTGTACACCCTGTATACAAAGTGAAGAACGGTCCGGATTACATATGAAAATAAAGGAAAATTAATAGCAGAAAAATCACTTCGTTACAATATATATTTTTCTGTATATTTGTTTTTTTTTCTTCTATGAAATCAGTCGTAAATAAATAGAATAAGCACAGTCTAAATTCTGACTTTTATTTAAAGGCAAAGGTATAAGTAATAAATCTAGTTATAACTCGAGAATCATTTTCGGAAGGTAAAGTTGTCCATTTCTACGAAACCGACAACGATATACACCGACCCCTGGACATTCCGTATCTTCACTGATTTATCCTAGCATTCTATCATACCGCGCATAGAATAAAGTGGTGTTCCTACACTTTAAAACAGGAACTGGTGCTCTAGACCGTACCGAAAAAAAAACGTCAGAGTACTCAAAGTGACGCTTCCCTTCTTATCCAAGTAGACAAAAGGCAAGAGGAAGCAAGCAACGTCACAACTTTGTCTCGTATGCACCTCCCAGCAAGCGCCCTGACGCAGTCTTTAACTTTCGTTCGGATTTCGTAATCGGACGGGCAACTGTAAACTGTGCATACTGCCAGTCGTGTATCTAGTAGGTTGGCTCGATCTGTATATATTAATAATAGTAACTGAACATTAATAACCTTTGGAGGAATACGCTGAGAAACAAATAATAGGGATAAATAAATGTAAGTAAAAATAAATAATAAATAAGTATATAAATAACAGATATCAAGACGTATTAATAAAGAAAAAGATGTGCATTATTAATTACCTACATATTTTCTGTTTTCCTAAATTTCGATAATTTATTAATATTTTTTATATCACCCGGTAATGGTAATGGTAATGGTGGGGGAGGCTGACGCCTGGCAAGTATGCCACAGACAGGCCCTTTTTTACCAACCCCCAGCTATCCCCTCAGCCATGTGCTTCTCTTACTCCCTCATAGAATCTTTCCCACCTTCTGATGAAGGTCAGGATGTCACTCATTGCGAGGGAGCTCATCTCCTCCCTTAGAAGCACCTCAGAACCGAAGATACTGTGACTCAGGCGCCCAAACGCTTCACATTGTCCCAGGAAGTGGTAAGATGTCTCTTCATCATTCCTGCATCTTGACCATGTAGGGTCTTCCTCAATACCTATCAATGATAGATGCCTCCTAAGTATGCAGTGGCCTGTCAGAACACCGATTAAGAGATTCAGAGTTTTCCGACTCCCGTCCCAGCAACCAGGCCGATCTCGATTTGATCGGCCCCGTCACAAAATCTCGGGTTTGCCTGCAGGCCCTGTTGGTCCTCCAGTGCGTCCTCAGTGTCTCGTGGGTCCCCCAATATTGATGCCTTCTAATAAATCTGGCAAGATATCTCTAAGGAAGTTTAAATAAACTTCACCAGTTAGCCTTTCTTCAAAAATGTGGGGCCCTATTAGATGATTATTATAAATACCACACCACACATTAATATTAAATCTGTATTGGGAATGTTTCTCGATCACTGCATGTGGATTATCGCTTGCCCAATTTTCTACAGTTGCTAATTCCGTCACGTGTGAATTGGGCTTCATCCGTGAATAGAACTCTCGATATTGTTCTTCTGTAAGCCAAAATCCACCTACAAAATGTTAAGCGGGGAACGTTGTCGCCATCTTCTAGGCGTTGAACTGTTTCAACATGAAATGGATACAAATTTTCCTTCTTTAATGTTCGCCATACTCTTGTCTTAGGTACTGCTAACTCATTACTTATTTTTCTAACACTTATGGATGGATTATTTTCCACAACCTGTAATATTTGCTCTTCTTGTGGAAAAGTTCTGGGAACATATTCATGCTCTGTCATTGACGGAAATTGTCCATGTTCCCTACTAAATTGGTATATCTCTGAAAACGTTTTATGATCTGGTACACGGCAATTTGGAAAACGCCTTTGATACTCTCTTTTAGCAGCTCTCCCATTTCCGTCGCAAAAGCCATACACAAAAATAATATCCGCATAATCTTCATTACTAAATTGAAACGGCATCTTAAAATTTTTAGTTATATAACTGGTTTTTTAACACTTATTCTAATAATTACTAAGAGCGAACAGCAATTCTTATTTGTAAAATTACACATTTGACATGTGCCTAGGTACTTGGGATTTTTAATGCAACAATGTCATGTGTTAATCGCATCGTTTTATTAATTATTTTTTATTCGTGAAATAAATGGAATGTGCTTTATTTTGGACGGAAAACACTGAATGTCAAAACAAAAACAAATAACAACCTCTTCTGCGGGGTATTTAGCTAAAATTAATAAAATAATGATGTTATCAACTGGATTGTGTTATTTGTAGAATGTCAAATTTGGTCTTTCAGTACATTTGAAAATTTATTGAAGAATAACCATAAACGTGCCATCAAATATTATGACATTATTTCATAAACTGGTCCATAGGCTTTTTAAAAGTTTACTAACATTTACCAAAAAATAATATACAGTGTGATGTTAACGACCCCAAGTGCCATATTAAAAAAATGGAGGTCGGTCCTGGAATTTTTCCAAAATTACTTAAGCTATTTATTAATCTAAAAGAGTGTAATATGTATACCAAATTTTATCTAGATATGTGCAGTCATTTCAAAAATATGGCGGAATTAACAACTGTAGAAATCAGCATGTTTGGGCAAGCGAAAATCCACATGCAGTGATCGAGAAACATTCCCAATACAGATTTAATATTAATGTGTGGTGTGGTATTTACAATAATAGGGCCCCACATTTTTGAAGAAAGGCTAACTGGTGAAGTTTATTTAAACTTCCTTAGAGATATCTTGCCAGATTTATTAGAAGGCATCAATACTAGGGGTTTGTGGTTTCAGCATGATGGTGCTGGACCCCATTTTTCTGTACCGATCCGGGATCATCTGAATCAGCATTACACCAACAGATGGATTGGTCGCGGAGGTCCGGTAAACTGGCCACCGAGGTCTCCTGATCTTACACCTCTGGATTATTTTTAATGGAATCATCTCAAGTCAGAGCTGTACAATGAAGAGTTCAATACACGAGAACAGCTTCTAGACAAAATTATTACTGTATGTGATAACATTGGAAATAACCCAGAAGTGATCGGTAGGTCAGTGAAAAACATATTAAAATGTTCTCGAAAATGTATTGACGCTGAGGGCATTTATTTTGAAAACCTGTTATAGTTTTAATTGTTTGCACAGTTTTTGATTTTTTTTTCAATTATTTAAATTTCTAAATAAATTTATTTTGTCAAAACAAAATTGCAAACTTTAATCTTTAATATTTTCAAGTTATTCTCAAAAGGTGTTTAATATTTTTTTAAATTGTGCTTATTAATTCAAGCCTCTTCACTAACATTATTTTTCTTTCATGAAAGAAATGGAATGTGTATTATTTTGGATGTACCTAATTTAAACTAAAAAAACTTAGAAACACTAATTGTCAAAACAAAAACAAATAACAACCTCTTCTGCGGGGTATTTAGCTATAATTAATAAAATAATGATGTTAGTAACTGGATTGTGTTATTTCTAGAATGTCAAATTTGGTCTTTCAATACATTTGAAAATTTATTGAAGAATAACCATAAACGTGCCATCAAATATTATGACATTGTTTCATAAACCGGTCCATAGGCTTTTTAAAAGTTTACTAACATTTACCAAAAAATAATATACAGTGTGATGATAACGACCCTAAGAGCTATTAAAAAAATGGAGGTCGGTCCTGGAATTTTTCCAAAATTACTTAAGCTATTTATTAAACTAAAAGAGTGTAATATGTATACCAAATTTTATCTAAATATGTGCAGTCATTTCAAAAATATGGCGGACTAAAGTTCTGGTCAAAAACCATAAATCTCAAAAACGGTTTACATTCAACGATAAGTAAGGAGTGTTTTGAACTCAGCTAAGTGTGCTCTACTTTTCACTAGAGTATGTCTGTTTAAATCTAGGACACCCTGTATATACTTTTTTTTTCTCATTTTCTCAACCGTGATATATCTAGATGTAGTATTACATCTTGGCATAATTTATCCTTTTCTATTTTTATTACCTACCTACAGATTAATTTTGCAAATGGAGACGCTTCAGGAGCGACTGCACTTAAATTTTGTTGCAGTACTTCTAGTTGGTTTAATGAAGTACAATAATCTCAGAAATAAATTTGTATAATTTTATAAATTAGTTTTATTCGAATGTTTACCTATTTAAACATTTCTATGTTTAAAATCTTCTTTATTATATTATTTTCTACTCTTCGATCTAATTGCCAATAAATTTGTTTTGAAGTAAAATTCGAGTTTTATTTAATTAAGATTTAGTTGTATAATACAGTTTAATTTATTGGTAAAAATGATATAAATACAGAGTAAATATTTTCATTATCCCATGCCCATAGAAAGACTCTGTTCCTCTTTCACATTTTTAATTTTGAACACATACAATAATGCTTTAACCAGACATAATATAGTGCAATAAAATATAATAGTTAAAAGCGATAAAATACCTGGCTGAGAAATCTGAGAATTATGTCTTTCTTGTTTAACTTTTCTTTAGTGACCTCTATTTGCTTATTTTAACTATATATGGGGCATGCTAGCCGAGCGAGTAAAGCGCTTATAGTTATTTAATCGGTACTGAATGTCGATGGTTCGAATCCATTTCGGAGCAAGTAATTCTATTTGTAATTTGTTTCGGATTAAGACAGGAGAGAACTGTTGATACCCTAGATGTGGTTCGGACTCCACAATAAACTGTAGGACCACGTCTCTCTTTACTCAACACAAAATCCTAGGATTCTCTGAGAGTTCCTTCGGTAACTTGAGAGATGGTTAAGAAAACGTTTTAAGAAAACAATTATTATTGTTTGAGGGGATAATCCTTTGTGAGTGATTCATAGTGAATTGAAAAAACGTGTCTATTCCACACAAATTAAAAACAGTTTGTGACAAATAGACACGATTTTCATTTCATTATTTTTTTTTTTTTTTTTTTGTTTTGTGGGGTTTTGGGGGGGGGGGGGGGGGTTGGCCTCTTTTTTTTTTTCTGCTTCCTTGCCGGGGGGGGGGGTGGGGGGGGGGGGGGGGGGGGGGGGGGGGGGGGGGGGGGGGGGGGGGGGGGGGGGGTGGGGGTTTTTGGGGTGGGGGGGGGGGGGTGGGGGGGTTTTGGGGGGGGGGGGTGTTTTGGGGGGGGGGGGGGGGTTTTTGGGGGGGGGGGGGGGGGGGGGGGGGGGTTGGGGGGGGGGGGGGTTTTATTGTTATTATTTTTAGATTATTTATTAGTATTTTATCACTTTTTTAACGTCGGCCTATTTTCGCTATCAAGGCCAATCACCGACGACAGGAGATAAGCTCATCATTGCTTGTTGCAAGCACTGGCAGCCCTAACATGAACATTTTGCCGAATCCCCATTTTATCATGGGGTAGATATCTTTTACGTGCTCACATCGCAGATACACGGAAGCCACAATTTAACATCCCTTCGATAAATGGTGACGCAATCAGGTCCGCTCATCCACTATACCTCGTCAACTTGGTCCTAACAGATTTAGATCCGGGCGTTTTGTGTGGAAGCACGTGTCACTGTCCTTCACACCAACAAGCAGATTTAGTATTGTTTCTTTCTGTATGCATCCATTCTTAAATAAGAAAACATTTATAAATATATTTCTTTGATCTTTGAACATTTCTAAAAACGTAAGTAAATTATTTGTATTGCATTTAAAAATATGTTTGATAATTCACTGGGAGTTTTTCTACCTTAAAGACATCTAATTTCTGTTTTAAATTAAGATTTCATTGAAAACTTCTTTCAGCTTTTTTATGGTTATATAAGATAAAAGATTTAAAATTACATTTTTAATATATTTTTATTTTGGCTGTTGTTCTTTAAATTAGTATTATGCGGTCGGTAAAAGGTATTGGCCTTATACGTTGCAAGTGACATAAATCATGCTTTAGGGAAGCAATAATTGGTTACAAATATTCTATTCTACATAACTGAAAAATGAAGCCTCAGGAAAAGTGCAGAAAATTAAATACAATTTATTATCGTCATATTACATTTAAACCTTGTATCTCGCTAAGGTTTAATTGAAAAATCTGTAATAGATTCATATTATTGCTATTTTTTAAATTACTTGCAAAATTTATAATTCATTTGTAACGGTCCGCTTTAGGAAATAAATAATTTGGATCACATTCATTGTAAATTAAATAAAATGGTTCGAGTTATACCTTAAATTCCAGATTTCATTAGAACAATTAATATTGTTGTATTACCCCTGTAGCGCGGTGCTACTGTGACTATTGTATTGTGCAAGACATTTTTTGTAACTAGTGAGCGCGTTGATCGGATGATGTTTCCGTGTAGTGTTTTTGAGCGCGAAAGACAGACAATGCGGAGAGATGGGTTGGTTTCGCAGTCCGTGTTGGACCTCTTGCGCTGTATGGATATATGTATTACCGTACCTTTGCAATGATGAGCCACGGGTGAGAGAAGATACGTGACCTGGATTTTTGCAGTTGTTTGTGAGTCCAAATATGTCGTTGAGATTTTATTTGATCCGAAGATAAGTATTGCTTAGCGCACAAGCCACGAAGGTGATGCCCAAGTGTGTTAGTAGCTGTGTGAGTAAGAAATTATAATATATTGGAGCTGTGCACAACCACTGGTAAGGTCAGCTCACTAAATTATAAAACTAGATACCTAGCAAGGCTGCGACGTCCACCGGTGTGGGCAGGAAGTGCTCGCTAATGTGCAACAAATAATTTTGCTTTAAAGATTTGAAAATCTGTCAACATTTCTGAACTTCAAGTATAACATATATTTGACTTTTTCGAAATTGAGGATAAACGTCATAAGAGACAGTTGTAATTAGTTACCCATTTTTTCCCTTTTTTGAACAGTAATAGTGGGTTCGATTAGCCAGAACTTTGGTGAAATCACATTTTAAAAAAAGGTGGCGCCTAACAAACAAAAAATCTCTTACGTATATTGGACGATATCTATTAGTTAAATTGGCGATTGCCAAATGTTTATGAACTTGTTTAGCTTTTAGTATCTTTTAAAAATAACTGTTCTGGTTAATCACTCGCTTCCCCACCCAGAGAAGAGTCTCAGTTTGAATTTGTTTTACTTTAATAAATGTACTAGGAACTAATTCAAAATTAGGTACAAATAATCAAAAGCAACTATTAAATATGCTCAGGAAGGAGATGGATCTTGTACATTTATATTTAGGGCCGGTCTTTTCACTTCCTGATAAAATACTGTCCAAGTCAAATAGGATCGCGAGATGACAATGCAATACGGCTCAGTATTTTTAATTATTATGAAGCAGTGGCGATTTTAGGATTTGGCTGAAGGAGGGCGCAATGGTGGCGTATTTATAAGGTAGTAGTAGTTAAACCGTCGCTATTTTTCTTCCATGTAATATTCTAAATAATGGTACTATGGGCTTCGTTCTGCCAGCGCTGTACGTCAGCCATTGAGCTACTAGCGTATGACTTAGCCCAACCAGCAAGAGTCGATTGGATTCAAATACCGCAAGCAGTTTCTGAGGCTGCTGTTCTGATTGTTTCATTTTCCAACTAAATTTCAGATATTGGCAGTAAATGCTCTAATGTATTATTTTAACTAATATTAACGCATATCAATTTTTTTGTGGACATGCCTATTGCTATTTGATTGTTGACGGAGTCAGCGTTGACCACAAGCAAAAGAGAATGAAAATAATCGACGAGCGTGCATTTCCACGTATTCAATCGAATGCGTTCAAACAAAGCATGCAACTGAGAGCTGATGATACGTTAGTGCGTAAGGTGATGTTGTCAAGACTACATTTATAGTAATATTTACATATGTTATGTACTGTTTATATATGATTAACATAATATTAACAAGCGCAAGCGTTATATGCAATATAACGTAGGTATAGTGAATTTTGTAAGCACATACAAAGCTCAAGATTTTTGTAAGGTATAATAAAATCTTAATATCTAAATTCTTGTATAATATGTCCCCTTTAATTTTGCCACTGTTATGATGCATAATATCTGCTTTCTTAAAATAGTAGCTGCTGTGCGCCAATTTGCTCTATAAAGATGACAGGTTGAGTATTTTGACAGCTTCGCCCTCGGCATTACTAGCCAATTTTCCGCACATTATCAAATGTTGCGCTTTTAAAATTTGTTCTCATTCACGATAATTCCTTGTGAATAGGCTTGTACGTACCCATTCGCAAATAACCACATAATTAATAAAACACATTCAACTGATACTGGCACGATGAAAATCAAAAAAAAATGATTAAGTCGGCAGTGTTGAGACACGTGACTTGACACTACGCCTCCATGTTAGATGTAACTAGTCAAGGGTAATATAACAAGACCTTCATAAATAGTCAGTTATTATATTGTTGTCAATTTTTCAAAAGTGCGATGGTGTCAATTTTGAGGCCACCATATTGGGCGTTAATAATCTGACATGAGAAAGCCCGAGAGCTTTAGCTCGAGGGCTTTGGCCTTCGATTATTAATATCAAAAGTGGTGAAGTCAAATTGGAGAGCACTTCAAAAAATTGCAACATTATATGGCCGTTAATTTATCAAAGTGGAGTTATATTTTCTTAGATTATTTCTTGAATGCTAATAATAATTAGAGATGTGTAAATTACTTTCTTTTTTAGTGGACATAAAATAATAAACAATAAATTTAGTTAATCGTTCTAAATTAAATATCAGCAACTATTTGAGCTGATAATCAAATAATCGCTGAGATTTCCCGCTACCACGTGGAATTCAAATAACCACTGATATTTCTTGTTGCTATGAAATTTAAAATATTGTGATAGGTTAACAATTGCAAATTGACATACGAAATAAATAATCGCAAATATTTTTCATGTAATAATAATTTTTAACATAATAAATATCAGTTAAACATTTCTGTGTCTAACATAAATACAGGAAATATAACAAAACCGTCTTTGCTAAAGAATAGCGTACTTTATGTTATTGGTTTATTAAGTGGCGCAGGGTGGCGGTAAGTACAAAAATTATGAAATTTTATAATTAATTTAATTATAAATTTAAAATTTAACATATATACATATACATATATGCATTCTTTATGTGGGGTACCCGTTAAAATTAAATTATTTTGTACTGTAATGTATATAAAGAAAAAGCCCTTGTACTTTTCTGTACTCAGTCAAAAACATTCCAATTCTTTCTCAACATTCAGTTTAAATTAAATTATTTTGTACAATAATGTATATAATTCCAGAATATCTTTCCTTCTTTTTTGAATTCGTCCTAAAACCAAATAAACCATCTGTGTTTTCCTAGTGTTTAATTATTTCCAATTAACTTTAAAAAATTAATTACCTTTTTTATCGCGCGTACCGTTAAATTAAATTTTTTCTCTGACAAATATATATATATATATATATATATATATATATATATATAAAATAATAAAAACATACACTTTTTTTTAATTACATTACAGTACAAAATAATTTAATTTAACACCCACATAAAGCCCATTATATATGTATAATGAAAATTATTAAATTTATAATTAAATTAATTAAAAATTTCAAATTACTTTCACCTCCCACTTAATAACCAATAACAACCTAAGACCATTAACACAAAATGTTTAATGATTTATTATGTTAAACCTTATTATAAAACTGAAAAATATTGCGAATTATTTCATGTCACAATGCCTACCATATTTTATTAGTAGAAGAAATTCGTGGTATGAATTCCACGTGGTGCGGGAAATATCAGCATTAGTTTGATTATGCAGCTCAAATAGTTGCTGATATTTAATTTAGAACGATTAACATAAATTTATTGTTTATTATTTTATGTCCACTAAAAAGAAAGTAATTTACACTCTCTAATTATTATTAGCATTCAAGAAATAATCTAAGAAAATATAACTCCACTTTGATAAATTAACGGCCATATAATGTTGCAATTTTTTGAAGTGCTCTCCAATTTGACTTCACCACTTTTGATATTAATAATCGAAGGTCAAAGCCCTCCAGCTAAGCGCTCTCGGCTTTCCCGTGTCAGTTATTAACGCCCAATATGGTGGCCTCAAAATTGACACCATCGCACTTTTGAAAAATTGACAACAATATAATAACTGCCTATTTATGAAGGTCTTGTTATATTACCCTTGACTAGTTACATCCAACATGGAGGCGTAGTGTCAAGTCACGTGTCTCAACACTGCCGACTTAATCTTTTTTTTTGATTTTCATCGTGCCAGTATCAGTTGAATGTGTTTTATTAATTATGTGGTTATTTGCGAATGGGTACGTACAAGCCTATTCACAAGGAATTATCGTGAATGCGAACAAATTTTAAAAGCGCAACATTTGATAATGTGCGGAAAATTGGCTAGTAATGCCGAGGACGAAGCTGTCAAAATACTCAACCTGTCATCTTTATAGAGCAAATTGGCGCACAGCAGCTACTATTTTAAGAAAGCAGATATTATGCATCATAACAGTGGCAAAATTAAGGGGGACATATTATACAAGAATTTAGATATTAAGATTTTATTATACCTTACAAAAATCTTGAGCTTTGTATGTGCTTACAAAATTCACTATACCTACGTTATATTGCATATAACGCTTGCGCTTGTTAATATTATGTTAATCATATATAAACAGTACATAACATATGTAAATATTACTAAATGTTCTTGACAACATCACCTTACGCACTAACGTATCATCAGCTCTCAGCTGCATGCTTTGTTTGAACGCATTCGATTGAATACGTGGAAATGCACGCTCGTCGATTATTTTCATTCTCTTTTGCTTGTGGTCAACGCTGACTCCGTCAACAATCAAATAGCAATAGGCATGTCCACAAAAAATTGATATGCGTTAATATTAGTTAAAATAATACATTAGAGCATTTACTGCCAATATCTGAAATTTAGTTGGAAAATGAAACAATCAGAACAGCAGCCTCAGAAACTGCTTGCGGTATTTGAATCAATCGACTCTTGCTGGTTGGGCTAAGTCATACGCTAGTATCCAATGGCTGACATACAGCGCTGGCAGAACGAAGCCCATAGTACCATTATTTAGAAAATAATAACATGGAAGGAAAAATAGCCTGACGGTTTAACTACTACTACCTTATAAATGCGCCATCATTGCGCCCTCCTTCAGCCAAATCCTAAAATCGCCACTGCTTCATAATAATTAAAAATACTGAGCCGTATTGCATTGTCATCTCGCGATCCTATTTGACTTGGACAGTATTTTATCAGGAAGGAAAGACCGGCCCTAAATATAAATGTACAAGATCCATCTCCTTCCTGAGCATATTTAATAGTTGCTTTTGATTATTTGACCTAATTTTGAATTAGTTCCTAGACAATATTTTATTAAAGTAAAAAAATTCAAACTGAGACTCTTCTCTGGGTGGGGAAGCGAGTGATTAACCAGAACAGTTTTTTTAAAAGATACTTAAAAGCTAAACAAGTTCACCAAATATTTGGCAATCGCCAATTTAACTAATAGATATCGTCCAATATACGTAAGGATTTTTTGTTTGTTAGGCGCCACCTTTTTAAAAATGTGATATCACGAAAGTTCGCTAATCGAACCCACTATTACTGTTCAAAAAAAGGAAAAAATGGGTAACTAATTACAACTGTCTCTTATGACGTTTATCCTCAATTTCGAAAAAGTCAAATATATGTTATACTTGAAGTTCAGAAATGTTGACAGATTTTCAAATCTTTAAAGCTAAAATTATTTGTTGCACATTACGAGCAATCACTTCCTGCCCACACCGGTGGACGTCTCAGCCTTGCTAAGTAACAGCTACAATTTGATACAGTGGTTGTGCGTTAGCTTCAATATATTATAATGTCTTGAAACTCACGACAGCTACTAACGCACTTGGGCTATATTACATTATATTAAGAAAGAAAATGTGAGATCGACATGGAATGTATAACCGTGGACACGCAGAACGCTTATCCAACACAGAGAATGGAGAACGGAAAGGAGGAGGCGAGAGGGGGGTTGTGTGTCCCAGCCGTGTGTGTGGGGAGGGGGGGGGGGGGGGGGGGGGGGGGGAGTGGTGGGGGGAGGGGACAGGGGGGGAAACAGGTGGGGGGGGTAGGGGGCGTTGGTGTGTGGGGGGTGGGGGGGGGGGGGATTTGGGGTTTTTTTGTGGGGGGGGGAGGGGTGTGAGGGGGGGGGGGGGGGGTTTTTGGGGGTATATAGAGAGAAGAAGGTGAGATGCATCTATTACATTTACAGTAAGGAAAAGTTACAAATTGGGTATGCCCGCATGGAATGTAGCAACCGTGGACGCGTGTTTCGACCTTACCCACAGCACGGTGAAAAAAAGTGAAGAGGCACTTAGAAGACACGGCGCACGGTGAAAAAAGTTGAAAAGATGGGCTCAACTTGTTAGAAGACACAAATGGAAACACCACTGACAGGTAGCCAGGGCACATTTGTGGCTTCAATTGGAAGCTCCCGGGATTTGGGATCGACCAATATCGCCATGGAGGCAACTGAAAGCTGCCTGCGTGGAGTTTCCTACCCAGAAATATAAAGAGAAAAAGTGAGATTTATTCGCGGGACCATTACATTACAGTAAGAAAAGGTTTCATAATTGGGTATGCCCAGTATATATATATATATATATATATATATATATATATATATATATATATATATATATATATATATATATATATATATATATATATATATATATATATATATATATATATATATATATATATATATATATATATATATATATATATATATATATATATATATATATATATATATATATATACCGGGTGCCTACGATATTACTAGCCAGTCTATAACTTCCTTGTAAAAAAAAAAGATTCGATTTCCAAATTTTGGGATGTTGTATGGTTGAATACGGTGCACAGTTTGATTGCTTCAAGATCTGATTTTCATTTCCGGTTTAACCGAAAACAGTATAAAATTTGTTATTTTAAATAGAACAACCTATATATTATTCGAAATTTAGATTGCCCAGGGAAATTGTAGGTCCAAAATATGTAACATACCCTATATCTATCTTTGACAGTTTTTGAGAAAATCGCGGTTGAAAATGTTATATCAATCATAAATTATTTAATTTTTACATAAAACAAATGAATGTAGGAACAAATCTGTTACGGTTATTTAAGTTTTTGGTGAGTAAAATTTGAGTCATAAAAATTTCATTTCCGGCTGAACCGGAAGTACTACGAAAAGTGATTTTCAGGCTCAAATTACTTCGATATTTTTAATGGAACACCCTGTATTGAACTTTAAATTTACATCCTACTAACCTTTCTGAATATTTTTTGTTTCTGGTGTCCCCTGTCCAAACCCAATAGTTTATGAGATATCGGAGACTGAATGTTCACCTGCACTGTCACAAAGGTTACACAATAAAAAATGATGTTTAAACAGAACTTTGATTCAAGAGGGCTGTGTAAAACAAAAGAACTATTTACCGATTTTCATTTAGATTTTGACAGTACTACTGCATTATTTAAAAAGTTTCTCTCGACAGTTGTCATTTAATTTTTGCGTTTGATTCTTGATTTACCTTTTTGTAAGTATTTAAGTGTTATCTAGTGGTTAAAATGGCTGTGTTTAGATGCGAGCATCAAATTGATATGTTATTAGTATATGGAGAGGTAAGAAAAAACTGAAGGGAAGCCAGAGTATGGTCGACGTTATCCAGAACGCGACCAACCTTATGCACAATATTTTCCATGGTTGGAAGAACATTTAAAAAGGGAAAATGATAATGAACATGAGAACCCATTTATTGTAAATGAAGAGGCAGAGATAAACACACTGGTCTGCGTTGAGATTGATCCAACAAGTTCAACAAGGCAAATTGCCAGTGGTATCGGGATATCTCCCCAAAGTGTTAGAAAGATTCTACATAAACATAAGTACAAATCTTTTAAGTACCAAATCCATCAGCATCTTTACGAGGGAGATTATCAACGAAGATTGAATTTTTGCAATTGGTATCAAGAAATTGAGCGTCATCAGCTAAATATAAAATCATGCATTTTATTTCCGGACGAATCTCGTTTTACCAACATGGGAATATTTAACAGGAACAATACGAGATATTGGGCAACTGAAAATAACCATCTATTTATAGGAGGGGCTTTTCAAGAAAGATTCGGCATCAACGTTTGGCCGAACGTTATAGGAACACGCATTGTAGGACCAATATTTTTTATGGACCTTTAAACGGGGGCCGGTACCTACATTTTCTACAGTACGAAATTCCAAAATTTTATTCCGGTTTTACCTGTGCAGAATGAACATGTCTTCTATCAGCAAGATGGTGCACCGCCCCATAACGCCCGAGTAGTCACCGACTATTTAAGTAAAACTTTTAACAATCGCTGGATAGGTACCAATGGTCCTATACGGTGGCCAGCGAGATCCCCAGACCTTACACCTTTGGATTTTTTTTACTGGGCCCATATCAAGGAAAAGGTGTATAAGATACTACCACCTAACATAGTAGACCTTCGAAATAGAATTATGCAAGTGATAAACTCTATTACTCCAATTCAGATGGAAAACGTTCTTCGGGAATTTAAAGAAAGGATTAATTCTGCCGAGAAGTCAACGGTGTACATTTTGAACATTTAAATTATGGTTAAAATAAATTATATCTACCTATTACTTTTAGTGTTTCACTTTTGATACTTATTTTATTTTTCTGCTTTGAGCAGATTTGGACATATTAGTTAGTGCAGGTGAACATTCAGTCGCCGATATCTCATAAACTATTATTAGGTTTAGACAGAGGACACCAGAAACAAAAAATATCCAGAAAGGCTAGTAGAA
Organism: Rhamnusium bicolor; assembly: GCA_029963845.1. Lineage (NCBI taxonomy): Eukaryota > Metazoa > Arthropoda > Insecta > Coleoptera > Cerambycidae > Rhamnusium > Rhamnusium bicolor. Next base: position 4,127 of record JANEYF010005185.1, on the reverse strand, counting down.
TGTAAATTTAAGGTTCAATTAAAAATATCGAAGTAATTTGAGCCAGAAAATCATTTTTCGCAGTACTTCCGGTTCAACCGGAAATGAAATTTTTATGAATTTATAAAATTTTACTCACCAAAAAAAAATTAAATAACCATAACAGATTCGTTCCTACATTCATTTGTTTTATGTGAAAATGAAATAATTTATGATTGATATAACATTTTCAACCGCCACTTTCTCAAGAACTGTCAAAGATAGATATAGGGTACGCTACAAATTTTAGACCTACAATTTCCTGGGCAATCTAAATTTCGAATAATAGGGTGTTCCATTAAAAATAACAACGAGAATAACAAATTGTATACTGTTACTGTTTACGGTTAATCCGGAAATGTAAATCAGATCTTCGAGCAATATAACTGTGTACCGTATTCAACCATAAGACATCCCAAAATTTGAAATCGATATCTTTTTTTTACAAGGAAGTTATAGACTGGCTAGTAATATTGTAGCACCCGGTATACATATATATATATATATATATATATAATATATATATATATATATATATATATATATATATATATATATATATATATATATATATATGTATATATATATATATATATATATATATATATATATATATATATATATATATATATATATATATATATATATATATATATATATATATATATATATATATATATATATATATATATATATATATATATATATATATATATGTTGTTTTTCAGGTTTTCGCGGGTGGTGAAATGTTTATCCGTTTCCTCCGGCCCCCCGGGGGCCCCGGAGAGGGACCGTGGTTGTCTGAACGTCTGAACGTCTGAACGTCGTCTGCCGAAACGTCGTTCAGACAACCACGGTCCCTCTCGGGGCCTATCACCTACGCGGAGTATACCCGGAAAACGAGTTTACTATATATATATATATATATATATATATATATATATATATATATATATATATATATATATATATATATATATATATATATTAACAAATACGTAGCAATATTATACCCGTTTTTAAAAGGTTTTTAATTTGTTTTCATTAGAATATTAAAATGCAGATAAATAGAGGGACAAAATAAAGTGCAAACGTGCAGTAAAATAAAAGGTTTGATGAACATGGTATTATGGTAATACATTTATGAATGAATATTTTCAGAAAATAATTTTAATTTAGTTTTTAACATATGTGTAGTAGAATTAAGTATATTTATTGTTCATATCAAAAATTTAGTTAGTTATAAATGGTATTTGCAAAGCCAAATTGGCCATAAAAAATTAATGAAAAAAAATTAAAGCAAGAAAAAGGTGTTCAAGTCGAAGTCCTTGGATCTTCACTGGCAGAGCTGACGAGAGACATATTGTGTATTTCCTGCCATCGAAAAGGTGTCACCAATGTAGTCCCATATAAAAATTTCACTTCAATCAACTTCAGTAATAACAAAAGTTGCATAATTTCAGGGGAAAGATTTCACCTATAAAAAGAGACAATTGTTATAGTATAAACTTTTAAAAGGGAAATTTATGAAAAATCTAGTATAGAGTAAATGTAATTGAACTTTAGATAAAAGTTAAGAAAGCAACATTCAACAAACAGGGGAAAATATTGTAAATTATCTTAAAACTTTCATAACGAAACATAAAAAGTGCATGGTCTGTAAAAGTGAATATAAACTGAAATAAAACTTACCAAACAGGGTCCAGTAATGTGTTTAGATGAATGCCATAATAATTTCTCTGTATTGGGGTTGAAACATAAACATTTCTTGATTTTTTGTATGTGTGACAGCAGAGTTGAACTATAATTTCATCCAACATTAAACAGAAAATCCCTCGATGTGCAAAGACATGCCATTAGGACAAAGAAGACACTCAGTGCTTCGTGTGTGAGTGGGGTAGCTCAAGACACCGTGTTAAAGTGTGGTAAAAGGGGTCAAACCAATTTCGACAGCCTACAAAATGTGAAAAAACAAAAATATTAGTATTTGAGAAAAGATATGTTAATCTAGAGATGAAAAGATTTGTTATGAGTAGTTAATAAGTTCTAGTTTATAAAAAGGAGTTTGTTTAAAATTATAGGGCACTCGTTAAGAAAATTTTTAAAAGAGATGTGAAAGATAAAAACTTTTATACTGAACATAACATGCTAATTTACAGAAAATGCAGGAAAGTATCAAGAAAGAATATTGTATTAAAAAGGCAACAAAAGGTAGTATAAAAGTTTTTATTTTCAAAATTAAAGATATTTGACATAAAAAATAATTTCACAAGTAGTCATTTTTGAAATTTGGTGATTTTACTATATACAAAATTAAAGTAAGCAAGAAAAAATTGATAGTTGGTTGTTATTGATAAAAAAATTGGAGGTTGAAGAAGTTTTAAAAAAATTGAGATCGAATGAAATAAAAATAGAGAAAATATTAAGAAAATCAAAGTTAGAAGTAAAGTGTTGTAAATAAAAGGTTTTAAAATAAGAATTCAAGACAGAAAAATAAAGAAACAGTGGAAAATTTTATAAGTACTAACCTGTTATAAAAAATCACAAAAAAGGAAAGCTACACTACACCAGTACAGTAGAAAATTAGAGCGGCCATATTATCTGAACTTGGAACGTGGAATACAGCTGATACAGAATTAAGAAACGACACAGTTTGTCCAACTGCAAGGATAGAAAACAAAGTAATGTAAAATCTCAAGATTTAACATTTGGTTGGGTAAATTAAGCTATTATAGTAAATTTATTTGTTAAAATTTTAAAAAATTATTAAATTAAAACAACTCTTTGTTATTTTCTGAAAGTGTTTAGTTTTTTTTTGTATGGATGTGTACTGATTTTTTTGTATGTAAATTTGAAATTATACTATAGATAGAACCATATTGAACCTGCATCCTGAGTAAGAGCAAAAGAAAATAAAACAGTAAGTAAAAACTTGTAAATAAAATCTGAGCTAGTTTGGGTATACAAGGGCATAAATAAAAACAAATACAAATTTAAAATAAAGGCGCCAATTTTCATAAATTTTAATAAATCACAAAATTTTCAATTTTACAACCGTTTAATAAAACAATTCAAAATTTTACAAAATTATAAATAAAAAATACAACAATACAATAATCCTTATTATCACAACAATATATATATATATATATATATATATATATATATATATATATATATATATATATATATATGAATAGTGGTGAGAGGTATGAAACTTCTCATAACGTCTGAATGCTACTATCCGACCGACATCCTAGATGTCTCTGTGGCGGATAGCGACTTGCACTACATAATATATATATGTGTATATATATATATATATATAAATATATATATATATATATATATATATATATATATATATATATATATATATATATATATATATATATATATATATATATATATATATATATATATATATATATATATATATATATTAGGGAAGTGGTACCCGTGTGAGTCCATAATACTACTATTACTGGTTTAAATAACAGGTCCTTTATCTCACAAACTCTTTATTATATTAATAAAGAGTTTGTGAAATAAGGACCTATTATTTAAATTAGTAATAGTAATATATATATATATATATATATATATATATATATATATATATATATATATATATATATATATATATATATATATATATATACAGAGAAGGAATTTGACGCGGGCTTAATTACATTGCAACTTTTGCATTTCCACCGTGCAATTTTTTCTGTATGCGGCGTACCCGTTAAGTCATATTGTTTTTTACTGTAATGTAATTAAACCCGCGTCAAATTCCTTCTCTGTACTTAGTTATTCTCCTGGGTCCGAAATCCCATGCGAGAGTAGCTATAGTTACCCACGTGTGCGATGCTTGGACGAGGCTCTAATACAGGGATCCAAGTGGAAGCCACAAAGGTGCGACTGGCTCCCTGTCAGTGGATTTTCCTTTAGTGTCTTTTTTGAGTTGTCCACCAATTTAACTTAGCTACACCATGCTGATGAAGACCAATTGGTCAGAAACACGTGTCCACGGTTTGCATCTTTCTGCCATTTGCAACACCCCCCGTCCAATTGTTGGCATAACACAATAAGCTGGGGGTTGTACTTAT
>JANEYF010005183.1:0-20408 GCA_029963845.1 Rhamnusium bicolor | reverse complement strand
TAGTTTGATGTGATATGAAAGCGTGTTTTGTAGTTTTTTTAAACTATATTTATATTGCTTATTGATGCTGATATTATAACATATTACGATCCAACAGATATTTCTGAAAAAAAAATATTTTTTTATTTCAGCCATTGGATTTGAACTCACGCCCGAGTCGTTTCGCGTCGACTGCCTTAGCCCGCTCGACCACCGATTTAATTGACAATCATGGAATGTACTTACATATTAAGCCTTTGCTCTCACGCACAGGATACGTGAGGAAAGGACCGGCGATCCTGATCAGGATAATGATATAAACTTATCAAATTGTTGTATTGTTACCGGTTCTTCGTAAGTGTACAAAGTTTCAATTAAATCTGTCCGTTTAAAGTTGGTCAAAATCGAGTCCAAATAGTCGGTTACAAACCAACAAGTAAGCAAACATACAAGTGAAGCTAATAAAAGCGTGTTAAAATAGACTTAATTCACTTATATCTAAATTAAAAGAATTTCGCAATAACGAAATACATTTCAATACTTTATATAATGGTTTTTTTGAAAATATTGAAGAATTAGATGATGAGTCACAGTTAAAAAAAAGAAAGACAATATATAACTTTGACAGGACAGACATACGTTACAAACAAATTTTTACAGAAATTCTGGACACCATTATAGTTCAAATTGAAATTAGATTTTCCGATTTAAATATTTCTCAATGTTTCGATTTAGTAAATCCTAATAATTTTATAATGTTTTCTAAATCATTTCCTAACAGTCTAATGGACAAATTAATGGACCAGTATCCCTTTTTTAACCGCATTTTGTTAAGAAATGAACTATGTGTGTTGTATTCTGACCAGCAACTTTTAGCAAATTTAAAATCGCTTCAAGAAATGCTTACTTTTATATATAATAATAATTTAAAAAGCTGTCTCCCCGAACTGTACAAACTTTTATTTTTAGTGTTAACAATTCCGGTAACCTCAGCTTCTGTAGAACGACCGTTTTCAGCACTCAAATGCATAAAAACATTTACTAGAAACACAATAGCTCAAGACCGCCTGTCAAATATATGGCTTATTACAATACAAAAACCTTTTTTTTGTCAGAGTTGAAGAAAATGATTTATTTTCATTTTATGAAGAAGTAATCAACCATTTTGCTAGTTCTGAAAATCACATGTTACCATTGATTTATACAAATATTAATATAGTTAGTTATTATTTTAGAAGAAATATTTATTTTCGTTATTTATTTTTTTAGAAAATATTTTTTATGTAACTTCTTTTTCAAAACTATTTTAATTTTTATTAAAAGTAATAATTTTACACTCTGGTAGTGATGAATACAATTTTTTGTTTGTAGAAAAACACTTTTACTTTTTTTCCAAAACTATTTTGATTTTTATTAGAAGTTATAATTTAATTATAAGTGTGATAATAAAATTACTCTGGCGATCAACGCACGACAAAAAAAATGTAATGCGTCGTTGTACTACCTGAAGGGTGGTGGGGAAATGTGCAAATTGTAATCATATTGAAATTTAGTTGCCTTTTAAATATCAAGCCTCCTCTGTGGACAATATCACGAGCCGCCACTGTCAAATACATAAACAACTTTAAAACCTAATTTAAATTACAAACAAAAATTCGTACACCTGTAGTAAAATATTGGTCTGTCACAGAAATTTATTGTGTCTGAGAGTTTGATATCACTAATAGTAGATTTTTTTAATTAAACCAGAATGTGCATTTTAATGTTATTTTAGGAATAAATATTTTTTGCTGAAAATTATAGAAGAGGTAGCTCATAAATGTTTATGAAATGTTCTTATAAAGTAACTTTATCATCAATTATAGTATTAATTTGTAATTGCCAGTTTACATAATTTTGATATACAAGCAATTTTTTTTATAAAAAATTATTTCCTTTCGAAAAATGGAAAAATTTAGAAAAACATGAATATATTCCGGAGGAAATTTTTTAAAGAGAGAAGCATTTTATGCCATCGTGCATGATGACATACAAAATTGCTCTAGAAGAAATGCATATTTTCCTGAATTTTTAAATTTTTTTGAGGAAAAATACTTTTTTTATAAATAAATTGCGTCTATGATAATTAAGAAAACTAGCAAAGACAAACACTAATTGATAAAAAGTAAATAACTTTATAACAAAATTATTTTCCTTGTAAAACATGAAATGTACCTATGTATTTCTATTCCAGAAAATTTCCTAAATAGACAAACATTTTGAGATACATACGCGCCTCCCTGCCTATTTTTTAGCAAAAAATGTTTATTCCCACAGCAAATACACTTTTTAATAATAGCAAAATGACCTTTCTTTTCTAATTAAGAAATTCTACTCTACTTTTTGACATGACAGATTCTCTTTTCTGGGACAGGCTAATTTTTTTCTAAATTAGGAAAGTTATATACTTGCAGCATATGTGCTGCAATAAAAAAGTAATTAACTACAGTAGTAGAAAAACCTTGCAATATTGTAGCAAAACTCTTTGCTACAATACCTACCGGGAAAATTATGGAGCGGTAATAAAAAAATTTTGCTGTAGCCTGTAAGTGAAAAGAATTAACTCTATCGTAGCCAGATACTTTGCTTTAGTTAATAAATATCTTTATTGTCAGACTAATATCACTTTACTATAACGGTAAAGTTTATTTTCGGTGGCTAGATAAAAAATATTTTATAAAGTAACTTTACTGTCGCAGTAAAGGAACTTTAGCAAAACGAATTTTACTGCCCTAGCAAAATTCTTGGCTGGCGCCTATTCAAATAGAGTTTTTTTTGCTGCTGTAGCTTGATTTTTGGCTATCACTGCAAAAAACTTCTCTGTGTAGGTGCTAACAGTCTTTTACATAATATATCTATTATTTTTATTGCCTTTATTTATTTTTTAATTACTCACATCAAAATGATCCTCGCATACAAAAACGAAACTTTTTTTCGAAAACTTCTTTGGATCCTATCTGATCATATTTAACCACAATTTCCTACGTTTTTCGTTTTTTGGAACTTCCATAAAAGTTTTTTCTGGTGTTTTTATTTTTACACATCTGCAAGATACACCAGTAATATAATATAATTTTAAGGAATAGATCGTTATAGATATGTAACTACTTCACAACAATCACAACACAAAATATAACATCACCTGTTCACATTTAACAACGTGTTGTGTTCACTTGCACTGTGATAGTTCTTGTACTCTGACAGCACCGGGTCGATCTGACCGGCATGCGGTGTTTGAGCGCGTAATGGATTAATTCAAACTGGGGCCTATTATTGACAGATGACAGATTAAAGAAGTTATTTTCTTTAAATTGAGATGTTGAGAACGTAGTTACTTGGAATCAATTTCTTGATTTTGAATTACAAAGTTCAGGTTATGTGTACGTATTTTTTCTTCGATCTTAAAACTTACTTTTATAAGTTTTATAGTCCAAGGACTACACTAAACTTCTGGGGACGTTTCCAAGGCGCATGCGCATTTCGTTGGAATCAGCTGGAAACCTTAAATTCAATTTAGAAGATGTTTGCCTGTTGTAGGTATTATATTGTAAAAGGCAACAGAATGTTTCTTGTTAGCAAGTTTTTATATTTTATTTGAATTGCAAAAATTTATAAATTATAAATATTTGTTAACTAATGTAGGTATAGGTATTTATTTATTTTTCTGATCTGCTAAAAGTTAATACCAAATTGTTTAACTTCTTAGACAAAAAAAATAAATAAATAAAACACCTCATTTTTATCACAGTTGGACTTAAGAAATCAGGAATTTTGATCTATGTTGTATTTACTGCTGATAGCTAACAATTAAACAACTTTTACTTTTAAAATAATGTTTATTACATATACACAAAACAAACATACTTTATTACAATACAAATTAAAATTACACATGGTACTTTTAAATTTGCTGTTTGTAAATTTGGTATTAAAAAAGAGGATCCTGGTGATAGTACCTATTGATAGTTTAAGTTTACACAGTTTGCAGAAGTATGGATCATGGATCATTTGTCAGAAATATTACAGTGCCTTTGTAGGTAATAAAAAATTTGCTAACAGCAATTTTGAAAATACCTACTATGTGCGTGATTTTAATTTATATTGTTAAACTGTTATCTAGTAAATACAACATACCTAGGTAGGTCAAAATTTCTTATTTTTGAAGTCCAACTGAGACAAATATATTATTGAAAACGTAAAAATGAGAACTTTTATTTATTTTTTTTTTGCAAAGTTAAACAATTTGCTTTTAACTTTTAACAACCAGCAAAATAAATAATTATACATTAGTTGACAAATATTTTTAATTTATGCATTTTTGCAATACAAATAAAAAATAAAATATAAAAACATCTAAATTGAATTTAAATTTTCCCCTTTATACCAACGAAATGGGCATGCGCCTCGGAAACGTCCCCAGTAAGTTTAGTATAGACTGGCACAAATACCATTCTTGAGTGTGGAACGATATACATACAGTGTTGCCAGGTTTAAAAATCTTATAAGCAAAACTTTTCTAGCAATATCACGTATATAGAAATAGATTAATTATTGTGTTAAAAATTAATATTTTAATACACATTTAGGGATTTCAAAGAAGCAAAATGTTTATGAAATATAATAACTGCACTAATTTTTAAAAAAAGTTTATCTTTGATATGTTTCCACGGCACGGCACTAAACACGTCTCGTGGCAACGAAAATGTATAAAAGAGAAAAATTAGGCTAATCAAACCATATTGTACAATTGTTTATTCTCGCTGTTAAAAATAGACGTCTCATAATGCGCATGCATGAGCTCTCCTCTGGAATCCACAGCCAATGGTTCCAACTCTCGTAAATTTAGGTCAGTGGCGTAACATGTCCGCCCGGGCCTCCCCGCAAAATATTAAATTGGGCCCCCTGTTTTAAAGATATGTTTAATCTAACCTAAGGACCTGTTTTTATTATACTAACTAGATATTTTATTATTTTTATTTGATAATAAAATTCAATTTTTCTATCGTTTTAATGTATTTATTTACTTGGGAATAAATTATATAATACAATGTAGTATGGCTTAAAATATTGGAAATAAAAATGTCATATGAAAAGGACAATAAGGTACTTTGCCTTATCCTTTTCATATGATAATGTCCTTTCTGAGGAATGATTAAAACGGCTAATGAAATTGACTTACTCGATACGCGTTTTTGGTAGCGAAAGCTTCTGCCATCTTATCTACAATAGAAATCCTCATTTCGTCGAAATCTATCGGCTGTTAAAATTTTGCTATTAAAACTGAATCATCTTATATAATAAAAAACAATTTAAAAAACAGTAAATCATTAAAACATCAAATACCTTACGGTAAGGTATTTATAATAATAATCGGTAATGTCCTTACCGATTATTATTATAAAAGCAGCCAATAGGCAATTAAATAAAGGTAAATAATTTAATATAAACATTACACAACACATAAGTTAAATTATTGTAAAAGTAAAATTATATAACATGTATAGGTTGTCTCACCAGGAACTTCATCGATCGATATAGGGAAAAGTACGCACCAGAAAATTTTGAAAATTTAGGGAGCTGCTAACGGCAATGCCAGTGTGGCCAATCCAACTATAATAATTACAAGCATCTGGCACTTCCGGTTATACCGGAAGTCGATACCAACTTGCTTATTTTAAATAGAGCACCCTATATATTTTAGGGTTTTTCGAAAAGAGCATACAATTCTGAGTCAAAAACATGATACCCTATGCTTAAACTCAGCCGTTTCAGAGATATTTGACATTTTAAAAAAATTTTGACAGGTGTAATGGTTTACAATAACCTTTATAACTTTTTTTCGTGTAAAAAACACTCATTTGCTTTTTGACATGCAGAAAAACCATAAGGTGAGCTACGCTCTACAGTTTAAAGAAATTCAATAATAGTATAACAAGTGTTCCATTTTTGACGTTACATTTTGTACTCTTCAAACCGCGAAAACTTGCTTAAGTCAAACGGAATACCCTATATTTTTTTAAATCAGTTATGTAAAATTAAATTTCTTTTTTTCTGATATAAACATTGTGGGGGTTTAAGTTACAACTTTTTGAAATATTTGCGATTTTTTTTAGAAATTCAAGAATTATTACTAAAAATTTTATCAAATTAGCCATGATTAGAAACAATCAGTAATGTCAGTCATTCTCTTATGCCAAAAAATGCTACCGCGTTTAAATTACACCCACGAAGACTTTTTGAATTTGTTTATTATTTATGGAGAATGTGATAAAGTAATAACAAGAACTTGTAGTACATTTGTTACTAGACTAGTTTTTGACTCCGAATTTTATACTCTTTTCGAAAACTCTAAAATATATAGGGTATTCCGTTTAAAATAAGCAAGTTGGTATCGACTTTCGGTATAAACGGAAGTGCCAGATGCTTGTAATTATTTTAGTTGGATTGATCACACTGCCATTAGTAGTTTCCTAAATTTAAAAAATTTTCTGGTGCGTACTTTTTCCTATCTCGATCGATGCAGTTCCTGGTGAGACACCCTGTGTATATTTTCTTGTCCAATTTAATATTCACAAAGTTTTCTATCTTAAATACAACACATATTTTTAGGTTATGTTAAGGAATATATTGGTCATTAACCATTAGGTTTAATACTTACATATTAATATTAATCATCGAAAATACAATTCAATTAATATCAAAACACAATCAACAAATGTCCAGCTACTACCGATGCTTATGAAGTAAAATAAACAATGAAAATTGAATTAACCACTATAGGAACTTTGCAGTTGTGTACCTCTGCCTGCAGTGCCTGCCGTCTGCACCAATCATCAGCGCGCATTTTGTTCCCAATCCTGGCTAACGCTGCAAAGTTTATGTGAATAGAATTTAGTAAAAGCGGGGCCCTCTTATATAGTTGGTCTCCCTGCACCGCGGGCCCTGCGGACCCGCACGTTACGTCACTGGTTTAGGTGTAATATGTCTATTAGTTCTACTTGTTCAATTCTGTGGTATTGCCAACATAAACTAAAAATAATTATAATATAAATAATTTTGACATGTTATTAAAAAAATGGGCAATTGATAATTTTCTTTTCTTGTAATTTACCAAAATGAAAATTTTTGGGAATATATTAACTCTAGTTAATAAAATTTTCATTGGGGAATTTTCCTTGTAATTTACTTGGAAATTTGCTATTAATTTTTAACCTGCATAACGTCAAAATTAAATGAAAATTTAAATATAAAATATTTGAACTAGTTTATTTAATTAAAGACGAACATATTTAGTTAAGTATGATCGCGGCAAACATTAGCAGAGTGACGAAGTGAGGTGAGATGCGCGGCGTCGCGTGTTGATGCGAGAGAGATGCTCTACTATACCGTATGGCGCCACTATATCAGAAAAGAATTACATATATTAACTGTCAATTTCAAGATTGTAGTAAACATCCACTCAAAGTGTAACAATTTTTTTAACCTACACAAAAGAAAAAAATCGAAAATTTTGGTTACTCTCCGCTTTTGGGTACACTAAACATGAACATGAAACACCTTTTGTTAGATAATGAAATTTCAAAATAGTTATATACCATTGGTGATAGCAATAAAGCTCTTATAGCGCAATTTTAAAATGCGGTAACGTAAAACTTCACAGTAATATTAGTTAACTTATCAATAAAACTAAAATATAAAACGGAAATGTAAATTTTGAGAAAAAAGATTGAGGTGAGCAATTGGCATAGTATATACCATTTTGCAAGAGTATTGTCGGTATCCAACCAAAATTAACACTTAATTGAAACTGTATGATAATTAAAAGTATTTCCAGCATATTTTTTAATATCTACTTTTAAAGCGTTCCTATTTTCCTGTACTACCATAAAGGTATTTGGTATTTTTTGAAAACGGAAAAACGAAAAAATTTCAATATTTTCACGTCGCCGACTTTCAATTTCAATGAAATTTCGCCTACAAGTCGCCAACCTAAATTCCTATATCGCCAACTCGGAATTTCTAAATGTTACGGTTATACCAAATTAGTCCGGAGCAGCGTTTTATAGTTTCAATGGTGGAAATATAATGGAACTTTTCAATATATCCAGGGGAACTGAAAAAAAGTCTGTCTTTATAAAAAATTCAGCTTCTCTTAAACCCCTAAACCACATATTCACATTTTTGAATAATATACTAAAAAAAATGTAAAAACGAATTTTTTTTAAAATTTTGGAAATTTTCGGTACCTAATAAATAAACGCAATTTATCACAAATTTTCCAATTTTCTGGAACTTATCCACTCATTTATACATATTCAGCAAACGTCTCTACATTGGTGATAAATCGTACACCTGGCAACATTGGAGAAATAACGGAATCTGTTTTAGGAGGAATTTAATATTTAATTTCAGTCAGTCAGTTTACTAGATGCGGATGTAGTAGGTGGCTTTGTAGGTGTTGTGTAGTGAGTGGCATTGTCTTTTGTTTTTGTTTTGAATTTTGTTGGGATTCCATTATTTCAAATTGTTTTACGTTTGGATTTATATGTGAAATGTTCTAATATGGTAAGTAGAAAAGTAAATAAAGAAACCTTGATTTGCATGAACTAACTTGGAACCTGTGTAATATTGAGTGTAATATGATGTCCCGTTTATATTTTGAAATTTTAATAAGTAGTAAGTCATAAAAGTATATTTTATGGATTTATGCACTTAACCGTGAAAATATTTTTCGATGACCTCAATCTAATGCAATCATAAAATTAATTAATTAATTGTGTACTTGTGTAGATACCTACTTTATAAAATAATTTCCGAAAAGTTCAAACAATCACCAGAAGAAATATAGGGTTGTTCATTTAATAAGTACGTAATACGTAGTACATTCTGGAAATGTTTGGATAAATGATGTTGGTGACAAATGACAAGATTGGGTTTTGGGTTAGCTCTGACACGAATGACAAGATTGACTGATTTTTTATTTATATTAGGGTCAAACTGTTGTATTATCAATATGCCCTCGGCGGGCTTCCTTCAACAACATAGAATACTGAGAAGAAATACGCAGAAAAAAACTAATTGACAACTTAACTATTTACCATCAAAACATTCAGTGCATATCTAGTAAAGTACATGTCATTCAACTCTTTTTAGCAGATAACCTCGAAATTCAAGTTTTCTGTATCACAGAACATTGGTTGTTAAATAAGGAATACTGTGCATCATTCGATGGTTACAGCTTAACTTCTTGCTACTGCAGAAGACTTACGGTGGAGTTTTGATTACAATAAACTATTTAGATTTTGCAAATGTAGTTAACTTGAACAGAAATAAAAGAAAAAGAATTTGAGTACGTTGCAGCTGTAAGCAAACTAAAGATTATAATAATTTGCATTTATAGGTCATCAGCGTGTCAGGGTGTCATATAATGTATTTTATAATCTCTTTTATAACTTAACGTCTGAAATAAATAAACTGTACCCAAATCACGTATAGTGGTTTGCGGGGATTTTAACATACATCTCGAAAATGAGAACGTACAAAAAAATTAATTTTTAAATGTGCTAAACATGTTTAACACTATCACCACGCCCACAAGAGTCGTGAATAATTATCATTCACTAGTCGACAATATTACTAATCAATGATACTGAAAAAATCTTAAACGTTTCGAATGATGATTACGGTTTCAGCGATCATTATGGACAAAAAAATTACACTTCAAACCAGCTCCCATAATTCTAGTTCTATGATGTTGAAGAAAAGGATATTCAGTTTAAAAAATAAAGCCTTGTTTCAAAAGTTAATCTTAGAAATTGACTGGACTCTCCTGTACACTAAAACCGATGTAAATGACGCTTATGAAATTTTTTATGAGTATTTTGATAGTTGTTTTAATGTGCCTTTCCAGTCAAGGTCATAAAAATCAACAATGAAAATAAGTGTCGTGAATGGATGACAGATGGAATAAAAACGTCATGTCGTAACAAACGTTCTCTGTTACACATTAAAAAAATTTTTTCTACAAATTTATTTTTCGTAAATCGTGCGCATTTATTGTAAAATTCTGAAAAACATCATATCCCTATTACGCATTTAGTTCCCAAACGTCGTTGCACTTATGCCATCTATGAATGAAAAACCAAAATTGTGGCCAGTAACTAGCAGTACAGTAATCTACTTTACCCCATTATAACATAAATGAAAGAATAGTGGCGCTGAAAGTTCATAGCAGTTGACAGGAATTTTATTTGTTCCGCTGTCAGTTAGTTGAAGGTTATACGAATCAGCTGTTTTTCAAGTACCATTTATAGTGTAAATTTTGGATAAACCTGGTTGCAAAAATGGTATGTATGATACTTAGAACTTATTTTAGCCTTCACATGAGTTCGTTAGGGAATATTTGTCAGTAACATTATAAAATATGATATTATTTTCTTAGTTCCCAATTGGGAACATCATGCAATCTGCGTATTTTCAATTTGAATTTTTGTAGGATGACTTCCCACAAATAAGTCCAGTTTCTTTTTATGGAAGGAACAATACCTTTATCCACGTAAGAAATTGCACAATAAGAACAGTACAGTGGCTTGATAATAAAGTTGTTTCACTCGCGTCAAATTTTGCAGGAAGTCTTCCTGAAAATAAGGTCAAAAGGTTTTTCAAAAGTGAAAACACAAAAAAAGATATAGCATGCCCAAATATAGTTGGAATTTATAATAAGCATATGGGTGGTGTGGACCTACTCGACTCCATTTTAGGTCTCTATCCTATCAAACTTAGCAGCAAAAAGTGATATCACCGCATAGCATTACATATGTTAGATCTCATAGTTTGCAATTCCTGGATTTTATATAGGAAAATATTAGAACAAAATAAGATGCAGGGAGATGAAAGCCATTTTCAGAAATATAGGTTTATACCAGTTCAAACTTGAGTTGGCCCAGGTTCTGACACAATCAGGTATAAATGGGACTCCAAAAAGAGGACGGCCGTCTTCTGCTTCTATTGCTCTGCCTCTAGTTATCTGTAGGGCCCCTAGGGAAAATGTCCCACCTCTTGATGTTCAAAGAGATAATACAAATCACTGGCCAATTCATTCGGAGAAACGGGAAAGGTGCAAACTAGCCGGATGTAATGGTAAAAGCAGAACTTACTGTGAAAAATGCAAAATTCATTTATGTTTATACGACAAAAAAAATTGTTTTAAATTATTTCATGTTCACAACATATAATTTTGTGAATTTTAAATTTTGTGTACTTTATTTAAACTTTAATGTTCATTGTATATGTGAATTTCTTGTTTTTTTAAGATTTAATGTAAAGTTTTCAATAAAGACGTTTTAACATTATACGCATATTGTTCCCAAATGGGAACCAAAATAAAAAACCCAAAAACAATAAAAAAAAAGTGCAGGGGATTTTTTTTTACTAATTTTTACAGGTTCTAGACACAAAATGACATTTAAAAACATTTTTTCTCTTTAATTTGAAAATTTATGCGTAATAGGGATATTTATAGCAAAACAACATTTTTTCTAATAATTGTATAGTAAACTCAGATAATAAAATAAGATCCACCTGGAAATTAATTAATTCATATATAAAACAAAAAGCAAATAAAACACGTCCAAACTTTGACATTATAAACGATGATAATGCAGTTATTTCAGAACCACACACAGTTGCATCAGAAATCCAGACATTTTATTTAAATATAGCAGAAAACGTAACAAAAAATATAAAGATTAAAAAAAGAAGCCATGGAATATGTCAGAATATTAAAATTTAACAACGAAAATTCATTTTTTTTCAGCCCAATAACAGTAACAGATGTAAACGAAATTATTAATAATTTTAAACAAAAAAAATAGTACGGGTTATGATATACCTATATGATAATAAAGGAATAAGTGGATTGTTTGAAAAAACCGATCACTTACTTAATTTATCACTGACTACAGGAACATTTCCAGAGCGCCTTAAACACGCAATAATTATAAGCCATTGTATATAAAAGGCGAAAAAACGGAAATCGCTAATTACAAACCAATATCTCTTTTATCGGTAATTTCAAAAATTCTAGAGGCGGTTAAAGACCAAATAACTAAATATTTAGAAAAAAAACATATATTTTCAGAATCACAATTTGGCTTTTGAAATGGAAAAAATACTACAGCTGCGACTTTTGAACTAATCAGTAACATAAATAAAATATTAGAAGATAAAGACATAGGTACCAATTACAGTGTTTTGCGATTTATCCAAGGCATTTGATTGCGTCGATCACAAAATATTACTCGATAAAATGGAATCTTATTATTTATTGCCTTGCATATTTATTCATATTATTATTTTTTTAATTACTCACATCAAAAAAGTACACGCATGCAAAAACACAACTTGTTTTCGAAGACTCCTTTGAATTCCATTTTTAACTACACTTTTCTACATTTTCCGTTTCTTGGAACTTGGACAAAAGTTTTTTCTGGCGTTTTTCTTGAAGTATTTTCACATATCGATACGAAACACCAGTAAATAATATGATGATAATTTCGAAGAATTGATCATTATAAATTACTTCACTTAAAATTTCACAACACAAATAACACGACTTGTGTTTAACAACGTACTTTGCCTGCTTTTTGCACTAGCATACGAGTCCTGTTACGTCACCGCATCAACTTGTCTGGCCGGCAGTGTTTGCGCGCGTAATAGATTAATTCAAACTTTAATGTTGAATAACTTTTGTAAAAGAAAAAAAGAAAAAAAATCCTTTACACAATGTTTTTTGTATTAAGTAAAGATTCCAAAAATGCCAAAATTATATTTTGTAACGGGCCTATTGGGCTGGGCGGGGATGGGGCAAGTGTCCAGACCACTCGACCACGAAGCCATATTAATCAAACGCATTCAATACCACTACCATAAAAATAACAGTCGCCGACTTTAAAAACTAAATAAACATATGTTTTGTCAGCTCAAAACAATATTGCTTCTGAAGAAACAATCAAAATTGTAAGGCGGTGTTTCAGTTATCTAAGCTCTGTTCATAATTCCCATTTTATATTTTTTGAGTTTCTTAAAAACAACTCGATAGATTCGAAATTACTCATAATACTTATCTATTATTATAAAATGTACCAACCTGCAAGTACCATTCTATATTATTTCTGTATATTCTGAAGAATAATATTTTTCAAAAATCGACTTAATAAGATATTCGAATCATATCACTAAATTTGCACATACTTAAACAGTAGATTTTAAAAACTACAAAACTAAACATTTAAATACTGCACTTACCTTTTAAATTATATAAAAGCACATAAAATCCCATAAAGAGAAAGAAAATAAATGTATTTTTCACAAAATCAATAAAATAGTATTTTGTTCGGTATGACATCCAAAACTTAGCTCAGATATTTACCAATAATTGCTGTTGGCAGTTTGAGAATAGGTCTAAACCTTTTAATGTTCAATTATTTTAACTAGACTAGTTAGTGATGCAAGCCAAGGAACATTCTCGTTCGTGCTCAGAGAACGTTGGCGTATATTCGCGAACGTTACCACTACTTTCGTGCTCAAATGTTTCTTGAACATGTTAGAGAACATTCTCGTAAAAGTGCGCGAACGTTCTCTTCAAAATTCGCAAACGTTCTCGCTTTTCAAATTAATGCTAGAGGTAGTGATGCAAACTAAGGAAAGTTCTCGTTCGTGCTCAGAGAACGTTCGCGTATGTTGGCGAATGTTACCCTACCCTTGAGCATATTAGGGAGCATATTGTGCATATTAGAGAACAATCTCGTGAAAGTGCGCGAACGTTCTCTTCAAAATTCTCCAAATCTCTGATACTTTTTACTTTAAGCCAGGTCAGGATTTTCTGGATTCACAGCAAAACAAGTGCAAAGTGCATCGAAAAAGATATACCGCAGTTTAGACTAAAATTTGTCAGTGTATTTTTAAAGATACGCTTCTGTTCTAATATACAATGTATTTTAATCACATTATAAAAACTATTTTCTTAATAAGAATTTAAAATAGTGGTTAATTTTTTTGTAATTTTAACATCGTCATTTGAGAACTTTGAGAATATTCCCTAAAAGAAGAGAGAAAAATGAGCAATTTGAGAATTCTCATATAATTTTTAACATAAATGGTCCTGTCCTGTTCAATAAAAATATGATACCTTTCTGAAAGCAGAATCTACATCCATTGTCATAATACATTTTCAAGTAAAATTTTTTGAGATTTTTTATTTGTTCTCTGTTCGTGCTCTTTTATTCTCTTCTTATTCTCTTCTTTGCTGAAGTAAATCGAAAATAGTGGGGGACGGTATTGAACAAAATGTTCGGTTGCGGCGTGATTGCTGCTTTGCCGATATGCATATTTAGTTTACTGTTTGAACACGACCTCGACATGAGAGTGCAAACGACGCTAAATACTGAGGAAACAGGTATTGTCAAGTAAAAGTTGAAACATTTTCAGTAATATCAATAATCGACAGTGGCGGAACTAGCTCAAATTTAAAGGTGGGATACTGGATGGGTCACAAGTATTTCTAATGGGCCAATAAACAAAGGCATGTGATGACGAATTTTCGCAAACTTAAATCGTAATTTTTTTGCAAGACTTGTTCATTTAGTCTTGGTAGTTATTATCCCACTTAACAACAGATGGTTCACATATTCTGTATACTCCATGCAATCAACGTTACGTATTTCATACATGCCCTGATTGTGAAAAACATTTATATTCGGGGTATCCATCGACAAAACATTGCCCTCAATATTGCCGGTACAATTACAACACAGAATTTTTTTAGGGTGTTATTTTATCGGTCACCAATTTAATGTGATTTTAATTATCAAATAATTAGATTTGTTCTCAGAATGATAGATCTGTCACCAACTTGTTAACACCAAACTATTTCAAAACGATTATCTATAAATTTATGGCAAATCACCCGAAAACATAATTAGTCACCAAATAATTAGATTTATTCTCATAATGACAGATCTGTTACCAACTTGTTAACACCAAACTATTTCAAAACGATTGTCTATAAATGTATGGCAATTAGATGATGATCTATAATTGTTGTGATAAACAGGTATGTCTGTCCTAATTGGAAGTTAAATAAATATACAAATTTCTTAAAGACTCTTGTATTTATTAAAAATTTAAATATTATGAAAACTACGTACGTTATGTATGGACATAACTAATAGTAAACTAATGGTAAACCTAAAAATAATAATTGAACAAAAAATTTAGTTATGTGAAAGAACTCACTGAATAATAAGAGCTGGTTTTGATTTTGTGGGGCACCCTCTTTTCCTTTTTTGGCCAATAGGCACATTTTTTTGCCTCAAGCGGGCAAAAAAAGAATAAAACATACATTGTAATAAGGTTCTGAAACATTTTATTTGGTGATAGATCTATTATTTTGAGAACATAGTTATTATTCCCAACGTAAAACAAGATTCATTGGACATAAGTTACGATGATTATTCGTTTATTTTGGATACAAACTGTTATAAATTTGGATAGACATGTTTGAAGACGCTTACGTTAATGTGAGATAAAAAATAATTTCTGTGATTGAATTTCATAATCAGAGGATTTCGTTTGATGATAAATATTTATTATGATGACAAATAAATTTATTCTCATTTTTTTATGATTTGTGTATCATGTTCTGTGCATGTGGTTTTCCTTTACTTAGTAGCCATTCATTGTGTAAAACATCTACCAAGTGTGTATAAAATTTTTTGGACAATATTATAGAGGATGTACGAAATAAATTTTTGTGGGTAACAGGAAACAACTGCCTTTTGGTTTAATTAGGTTGTTAATGTTACACTAAGAATTTTGTGTGGTTAAAAGGCTTTATCTCCATCAGATCGCAAAAGTCGGGTTATAAACAATAAACTGAAAAAATGTTATACGCGGGAACCTGGGATACATAACAGTACCTATGTAAAATTCGTGAAAATTACTGCGCGGTTTAGAAACTATTTTGAATTTGCATCATTAACGTCTATTTTCCGTGTGCAAACGTATGTTCAGACCAACTGGCTCAAATTTAACAGCCACGAATGCAGAGCGAATATTAGTTGTGATCATGTATGCTAATGCGATGGCAGACTTCAGTCATTTTGAATAATACATTATATCAAGCGGTATGTATTTCATTAATCATTTTATACGTTTGCATTTATTTGTCTACGTATGTTCTTCTGTCAACCATATGATGCAATAGTAGCTACCGGTCCTTGATTACAGATTAGTTTCCTGACCCTGGTCATTACATTATCATATTAGTATTTGTATTAAAAGTTTGTAAGATTTTCTTTATTCTGCATCCCCCCCCGCACACACCCCATATACACAGCGATTATAGTCACTTTTACTTTTGCCCCCATCTGATAATTATCCTACGGGCGCCCTTCGAGGCGCCCATACTGGTAGGTACCTATTTATCAACAATTTCAATGTAAAAAATAAAATATAGATATTCTCTTTATTCGATGTTATTTATACATATGTACTGTCACAAATATGTACTGTACATGCATCAAGACATTTATCAATAAATCTGGCGTCATTGGATGAATGTATTTATCTCAATTTATGAGGGCACTGCTCCTTGATGCTTTAAAAGTTTACACTGCTTCTCCAAAGGAAAGTAGTTCTATCTGTATTTCTTAGTTTTATCAGTCACCGAGGAATCCTTTTAAATAATATGTTATCTTAAGTAGCCATTGCTTGTCTTAAACGAGACTAGAAGTAATACAAACTAATATTTGGAATGATATGGAAATATAATAACGCTAGCAATTTTTTTTGCTAATTATTTTCTAACTTTTACAAAAGCTTATTATAGATAAGTATAACATATATCTTTAAACAATTATTTTTCCGTCTATTTGTCAAAACGCTGAAACATGGATTATAAAAAAGATAATATGCATATTATGTTCAGTACGACTGACTTAATAATGTTATTTTTAATTTTAACTACTCTGTTTAGTAAAACCAAAAATAAATAAAACAAAAGTACCCACCAGTTAAACAATCACCTTAAAACTTTAAAACATCTACAGACACGTGTTTCTACATCTTTGCGTCATCAGTATGGCCCTTAGAAAGCCTCGAAAATAACTGCAATTCTTAGTAAATCCTAATGTAATAAATATTGATGGCTTTATAATTGAAATTTTAATATTTCTGTTCTCTTAAGCCATAATTGAAATTTCAATTATTCTGTTCACTGAAGCCATTAATATTTATTACATTAGGATTTAGTAAAATTCGCAGTTACAGTTTATTTCAAACTTATTTGCAATATAAAAGATGTCGGCTTCTTTGATCCCTTTATCTCTGTTAAAGAAGCCGACGTTTTTTATGTTGCAAATAAGTTTGAAATAAACTATATTTTCGAGGCTTTCATACTGATGACGCAAAGATGTAGAAACACGTGTCTGTGGATGTTTTAAAGTTTTGAAGTGATTATTCAACTGGATCGTTTTGGCAAATAACCGGGAAAATAATTGTTCCAAAATATATATATCTGATAAATTTTAATAAAAAGTTAAAAAATAATAATTAGCAAAAAAAATTTTTGGCGTTATTATATTTCATTTCATTCCGTATTTTAAACTTTTACCAAGAAAAGGATACCTAACTCGATACCTAATTTGTTTTAAACTAATATTTATATATAATTTACTCCACACTACAAACTTCCGAGTATAGTTTGTTTCAAACTTATTTGCAACATGAAAAACGTCGGCTTCTTTGACGGCGATAAGGAGATCAAAGAAGCCGACGTCTTTATATTGCAACTAAGTTTGAAATAAACTGTATATTTCCAATATGTTATCTAGTAACTAGGCATTTAGTATGTTATCAATTATATTATGTTATTACTAGCAAAATGATTTAATTTATAGTAGGTACTATGTACTGAGAACCGAGTGACCTAGACATTATGTAATTATTCTGTTCGTTATTCCCAGAATTATTCTTAATTTTACCGGATGTGTGTACTAAAAGTTAATTAGGTTAACTTATTTTTTACTGTTTACGGTTAAATTTATGGCTTGTAGTTTTATTACTTACAAGTGATTATATATTACGAGATATATTATTATAAGCGTTGTTATACATATTTTAAATTGAATGTAGAATTGTAGAAATTAGGTAAAATATTTTGTACACAATAAACAATGTTTGTATGTTTGAATTTTAATATGAATAAACTCGTGAATAAATAGGTCACATTACGTCAATAACATTTTCGCTCGCATTTTCGAGAAGATTGGCAACAAAAAAATTCAGGGTCAGACTTCCCGCTTCTTTAATTAAACTAATAAAAATAAACTATTGGTTTAATTAAAGAATAAGATAATAATAAAGTGAATTAGTTTAAGGTATAGTGTTATTTTTTGTATTAGCTTGAAAGAAAATACGTATAAACTCTTTTCCCCACTTTATTTACATAAGTATTGACATTTGGATACAAAACGAACAAAATTCAGTAGCGCCGGTATAATTCGCAAACCAACCCCATGATGGAGTGGCAAAAGTTTAATGGAATTAAACTTATTGTTATACACCATATGTTCGAAAGTATTAGACATATAGTACACTGAAGGAAGACTGACACTTGGTATCGCATCGCGCAGTGTGCACTGTTGACCGCACAACAATTAGACGGGAAATGACATCTCACCCTGCTAACACTAACGCTGAACATCGACGGCCTGGCAGCCTCAGGTTCACACTGCAACGTTGCCATTTAAGAGACGCATATCCAATAATTCAACACACATATTGTATAGTAACACTTTAATCTTGACTAACTTCGCACATAACAACAATTGAATGTTTAACATTTACCTACCTTAATAAACACCCACATACATAAATCGACCACACAAATCAAATACACCGCTTTATCGTTAGTACTAATATACACTTCGTAGTATATTTAACTCTAATGTTAATTTAATTAACAACCACCTTAGCTACACTTAACACTATATAATAAATAACGAGGGGATTTTCAACAGAACTAATATACGTATGTACCGTGTAAAAGTCTAAGCATCACTGTTCTCACACCACAACCATAGTTACCCAAGATAAACTGCTAAATATCTATGCCTCAACAAAACACTAAATTGTCATCCTAGCCCTTACATAATCACAATACAATGCAACGGGTAAAATGGAAACTTTTCCTTACATTAGTAATGTTAACGTACATATTTAAACAGAGTTAACTTAAACTTTAAGTTTTCAATCGATTTTTGAGGGTTGTGTTTGAAGATAAATTACAGAACATAAAATTGTCATATTAAATTTTTATTGGTTCTTTTAAAAAAATGTCTCCGACAAAATACAGGCTGGCTCATGAAAATGTTATTGGAATTCGATACTAAATGTTGCACATAAAAAGCGCCATACTGTGAGTTGCCCACGGGACTGTTGCCGTCTCTAATCCGGTTCTGCTCATCGCAGTATCGTGTCAAGTTTATCATTATCAATCAGGCTGTTGCCGCCCTCGCGTAATATCTGTGTGCCAGATTTGAAAGTTCTGTGCAGTGTTGTCGATTGGCAGATAATTATCAAATTTGCAGAAATTTGAGATGGTGGCGAATAATTTCCTCACCCTGCTAAAAAACGGATAATTTGAATCCTCTTGCGTTTTAGTACGAAAAAGTAATTACTAATTATTTTGAATTTGGCAATATGGTTGCAGCACAACAAAACTCTTGATTTGAAATGACCTTTTTCAATGTTACCAATATGAGCACAGAAAAACCCCGACCTCAAAACGTCAAGGACGTCAGCGTGCCACTCTCAGGCATCCGAGCGTCGGTACTTTATAATATTAATAATAATAATAATAATTTACAGATTTATTGGAACTACTCGTTCCCGACTGTCAGGCTAATCCAAGCCAACAAGCCTGACATACTCCTCCTCGACCATCAACTCAAGGTGATGTATGTCATCGAGTTCTCGGCACCTGCAGAGAAAAACATCACCTTGAAGGAGGAGGAGAAACGGACCAAATATCGCGATCTCCGGTACGAGCTCCAAGTGCTGTACCCAGGCTACTCGGTAAAAATGGTCGTCCTTATAATCGGTGTACTCGGAGGGATAAAGCCTACGCTGCTCTCGGAACTGAAGATCATACCGGCCTGCCAAAAATCAGCCGAGTGGCTGGCAGGCCAAATGCAGAAGGCGGTCATTCTGGGTTCTCTCCTTCTGCTTTGGGCACATGATTCTGGTATCTACAGTCACTAACCCTGCGAGATGTGGGAAGTGGCTGTAGTTGATGCGCCGGCGCGACTCCTGTGAGGCGGCGGAGGCCA